>BLBF01000037.1:2667360-2700533 GCA_015471245.1 Laticauda colubrina
ATAGAATAGAATAGAATAGAATAGAATAGAATAGAATAGAATAGAATAGAATAGAATAGAATAGAATAGAATAGAATAGAATAGAATAGAATAGAAAATATGGAATGGAATGGAACAGAACAGAACAGAACAGAATTCTTTATAGGCCAAGTGTGATTGTACACACAAGGAATTTGTCTTAGTCTTAAATACTCTCAGTATACATGAAGAAAAGGTACATCCATTAAGAATCAAGAATCATAACGTACAACACTTAATGATAGTCATAGGGTACAATCAAATCATACCAAGAAACAGTCGAGTGGGAAGGGATGGGTGATAGATAAGGAGTGGTGAGATGATTAACAGTAATAGTAGTGTACACTTTGTAAATAGTTGAACAGTGTTGAGGGAATTATTTGTTTAGCAGAGTGATGGCTCTTGGGAAAAAAACTTTTTTTATTTTTTTATTTATTATTTTTATTTATTTATTTATTATTATTATATATTTATCATTATATGTTTTTATTTGTTGTGCATTGTCACTTGAACAGCCCTTTCCCAAAAATGAAAGAGTGTGAAGGCCTCTTTCAAACCAATAATCAACACAAAAAACATTCTTCGTGTTTCTTTTCTACAACTAATTTTGTAGAAAAGGAGTACAAAGGAAATGAATATTTGAAAAGGGGTTGAGAGAAAATGAGAAAGAATAAGATTATTCATGTCTGCTAGCCTAGAATGGTTGCACACAACCCTTCTGGCTCTGATTACTACACCATGAGGCATAGAATAACTGAACAGAATAACAGAGTTGGAAGGGACCTTGGAGGTCTTCTACTCCAGCCCTCTGGTCAAGCAAGGAACACTATACTATTTTTTTTTAATGGTTGTCTAATAACTATTTAAAATTCTCCATTCTTGGAGAACCCATACTTCTGGAGGCAACTCATTCCACTGTTTAATTATTATCTAAATGTCAGGAAATTTATCTTTAGTTTTAGGTTGGTTGTCTTCTTGATTAGTTTCCATCCATTGTTTTTTCTCCTGCCTTTAGGTGTTTTTGGAGAATAAGTTGACTCTCTCTTCACTGTAGCAGCCCCTTCGATATTGGAACATTGCTATCATGTCACCACTAGTCCTTCTTTTCACTAAACTAGACATACCCAATTCCTACAACTGTTCTTTATATGTTGTAGCCTCCAGTCCCCTAATAATCTTTGCTGGTCTTCTAGGTAGTGCAGTGATTAAAGTGGAGTACTGCAGGCTACTTCTGCTGACTGCCTACAATTTGGCAGTTCAAATCCCACCAGGCTCAAGGTTCACTCAACCTTCCATCCTTCCGAAGTGGGTAAAAATGAGGACCCAGATTGTTGGGGGTAATATGCTGATTCTGTAAATCTCTTAGAGGGGGCTGTAAAGCACTGTAAAGCAGTAGATACTGTAAGTCTAAGTGCTATTGCTATCATTCTTTCTAGAGTTTCAACATCTTTTTCTTATATTGTGAAGAACAAAACTGGATGCAGTATTCCAAGTGAGGTCTTACCAAGGCATGATAAAGCATTATAATAAGGCATTATTAACACTTCACGTGTTCTTGATTCTATTCTTCTGTTAATTCAGCCTAGGAATGCAGTTGTGTTTGTTATTTTAAGTGCACCTTAGGACACCCTAGTTTTCTTCCCAGACAGATCTGTGAGGTTTTCAGTGGGCTATGAGTGCTACATTAATTCAACAAGGCCCGAGGCTCATCTAAATCAACGGTAATAGGCAACATACTACTTCATCTGGGCTATGACATCTACAGGTTGCCAGAACAGTCAGGAAACAGGCTCATGGCATTGCAATACAAGTGCTTCCTCTTTTCTGCATGCTTCACAAGATCTATCTCTTATACACACAGTGTGATAGAATGCTACTTTCATTACATTTTAAAGCATTCTGATGAAAGGGGCAAGATTCTGTGCCCATGGTTTGTCAGCATCACTCCAGAGCTGGTACCCCAAAAAAGGCAAGAGGGAAAGAAAAGGTGGGAATGAAAATAGCAGTTTGACCAAAAGTTCATTTTGTATCTTTCTGGTTTGGCTCAATCAGCACAGCTTCCACTGTTAGCTGAACTATGTGGAAACTGCATTGCTGTTCTTTCCTGACTGTGATTAACTGGGCCTTTGAAGAAGTCCTAGGCAAATACTTATATTACAAGTTTGTTATAGTGAAATCCTTCAAGATTTCAAGTTGGAACCAGGTTAATAATATCTAAAGGATCTCTCTCCTAATTCATTCTTTTTTTCCTTCCCAAATGAAGTATCTGTAGGTGTTTTAATGCTTGCCCCAATAGAGGACTTTTTTTTTTTTCCAAAATCATGCCTGAAATCTCAGGACAGCTCACATCAAATCAAATTGTTTTGATTTGCACCAACCTAGTAATTGCCTAATATTTATACTTTAAGCATTAAAACTAGTGGAAATATACATTTCTTTAGCCTTTACAAGAGAATCCAGAAAATAAAATTTTACCCAAAGGAAAAACGGCACAATAAATTCTGTTTGTCTGCAATTCTGTTTCCGCACAAGAATCTGACCAAATAGCATTTTGCCCTTGCCAGTTGATTCAAAAGAGAAGTCCCATTGATGGGGGTGGGAGGATCATTAAAGTCAGGATGATATAATTGTAGCTCCAACCCTTTTTTCCTTTGACAAAAAATGGGATGGCATTGAATACATCATTGACTTTTTTGACATGTCTCTTTTGACATCCCAACAATAGGTAATAACAAGAAACTGCATGAATATCGCCATCAGGAATTAAGCTCAACAGGTAGCTGTTTTAAATTATATTTAGACATGCCCATGATTGCTTCTTGTTATTCAACAACCTAAAGGCTTATAGCATCGAGAAACCTTGAATACTTCTGCGAAATCCTCACTGAACTGTTGTTTTTAATATGACTTCTTTATTTCCTCTTTTACCACTTCTGGTGTCAAGGGATTTAACATGACTGAAGGTGGAAATTATTAAATATGCGAGGAAAACTTTTAATTATTATGATTGAATTGTATGTATTTTATTTATTTTTTAAAAATAAACCATTCTGCAGGAAAGCTTTTACAAATTGAAATGCAAATTAAATCAAATAAAGTTTTTGCCTTGGTCCCACACATAACATTGTCCTGGTCCCACTTGTTTCTTTTTTTTCCTTTTAATCTAATCTACACTAATTATTGCTCCTTGGCCAAAGAAATACTTTATGTTTTAAATATTAAAGGCCTGGTTCCATTGCACTTACGGATGCAAAGAGGATGTAAAACGTTAAAAAAAGCTTGCCATCCATTGGAAAATGCTATGCATCCGTTGTGTACTCACTGCATACGTGTTTCATACGCTCTATCCCTCGAGCATCCATCCACTGAGAATTCATCTGTGAAAGAAGTTTTGAGCTGCACAAAACTTTGTGAACGGATGAACTTTCCACCGCGTACAATGTACATCCACGACATATATGGGCAACAAATGTTCTATGTCCGTTATCATCCGTTAAACATCCACTGTATCCTCTCTGCATCCTCTGGCCATCCCCTCAACTCACATACACTGCAGCTGAAAACGGAAAGAGGGAGGAAACAAAAGGTACGTGGAATGTCTACACAGTGTTAGTAGCACGGAAATAGAAGGATGTAAGCGTAAAGGATTAAAAACAGACAAAATGTTTGTATCTGGGATGTATCTCGTATATTTAAGATGTCTGCAGTATGTCTAGAGTATGTAGAAGGCCCCATAGCAGACAACCGATATTTTCTATAAAAAGGGGGAGAAAATCATCTGGATCTCAGTATGAGTCCAGCAGCCGTGGTGTACAGACCTCTTCGCCCTTGGTCTTGGTCTTCAACATCATCAATTGTTCTCCATCATGGATGATGAAACAGTCCGTATGATAGCTGCGCACATTCATCACCAAAACCAAAACCTGTTCAGACTGTTTCAAGTTTTATACAGAAGGAGAAGAAGGAGACGTCCAAGAGCTGTGTGGATCCGAGGATGGATCGTGAGAAGAATGGAATTTGGACTGTATGACCAGTTGATGGTGGAGCTGAGGAATGAAGACCCTCGTGCATTCCATCACTTCATGAGGATGCCACCAGCCATGTTTGATGAACTTGTAGAGCATCTGAGACCCAGGTTGACCAAGCCTAGCACCAACTTCCATCCCAACCTGGACCCTGGACTGAAGGTGGCACTGACTCTGCGGCACCTAGCTCTGGAACCACATACAGAAACATGCAGTATGCCTGGAGGGTGCAACACAACAGCATCAGCAAAGTGGTCAGAGAAGTGGTACAGGCCATCATTGAAGAATACACGGAGGAGCTCCTCAAATGCCCCACCACTGAAGCTGGCTGAAGGAAACTTGCAGAAGAGTGGTATCAGAGGTGGAACTTTCCCCACACCATTGGAACCATAGATGGGAAGCACGTGGCCTGCAAAGCTCCAGCCAACTCCAGAGGTACTCGTTCTCCCTCAGCCATTCCAGCACCTCTTCCTCATGCTCCTCGGAAATGATGTACTGTTTCCTCTCTCCCTTCTCCTTCCCTTGCCTCTTCCTCCCTCTGGCAGGGGCTTCAGCAGGGCCTTCAGGGACTTGAGTAGCAGGGCCTTCAGCATCAGGGCTTTGAGGGCCTTGGGGCTGGTCCACCACAACAGCAGCAGTAGCAGCTTCAGAGTCAGTGCCAGGGGGTGGGATGCTGGTTCTGGCCTTCTTCACCTTGCCAGGGCTTGAACAAGTAGGCACAGGCTTCCTCTTCTTGCTTGACTGACGAACCATGGTGTTCCTGCAAGATGTATTTGGCAGCATGTCTTTCCCCTGTATGCTGACTGTGTGTGTGCTGCATCCTTTTATATCCGCGGAGCTGATGCAATTCATACTCCCCACATGTGCAGTGAACGCTTTGCATCCGATATACATCTACGCGGCATCCCCTTTGTTTCCTATAGGCATCCGTGATGCATCCGCTTCATCCGCTATGCATCCGCCCCTTCCACTATGTGTCCGCTTCAAAATTCTCCCCCAGAACCCCTTTGGAGGTGTCATCTGCTTCCATCCGCTTTCATCCGCTAGGCTTCCAATGAACATCTGTTTAACATCCCTGCTTCATACTACCCACGTCCATTCTTTTCCGTTCTGTTTATGCAAATTTTCGCCACTTTTTGGAACAGATGAGAATGGATGGAGCCACCCCCAAAATTTTGCTCATCCACTGTGTCCTTTATGCATACGTTTTGCATCCATCGGCCAGTGGGACCGGGCCTATATCTCCACTGCAATCATCACATACACATTTTGCTCACATTGCATTGAAAAGCACAACATTAAAAATCATGGAAATCCGTAGCAGAGAAGGATGACCAGGTCACAAGCTTGCAAATGCCTTTGGCAAGACCATTTCAGTGCTAATCTGCTAATTGTATCTTTCTTCACTTATTCTCAAAGAAACTATATTTGTTTTGTCTTGTCATTCATTCAGTATTCTCTAACAAAGTTCATATGTGCTTCTTAGCAAAACTGTTAGCCTTTCCTCCAAAACTCTTTAAAATTTATATAGGTCAGGCAAATAGCCAGCAAAGCCTTGACTGAATCAATTAGTAGGAAAGGGGGAAAGTAGCTTGAAGTATATGCTATTGGTGGGAGGAAGGCTTTAGAGATTGCATAAAGCCGATGTATATGGGCTAAATGTATTTAGAAAAATGATTCAGAAGAGATGTTTTTGATCCTGTGCAAACAAATATACTCCCTGCTCTGTATTAGATCAGCCACAGTTTTCTTTTTTATGCTTCCACATGAGCTTGAAAAAAGATGTGGCTGAAGGAAGCCATGCTCATGTGAGGAATCAAATACTTTGTCCAATTTTTGAAGTGGGAATACCCTATGATTATTATTCTTAGGTCTTGAGAGTAAATTCCATCCAACACTGGTTGAGTTCATATATGTTTTAGTAGGCAGGAAGATGCTTGGAAAAACTACATTAAACAACAAGCTGCAAAATGGATGATCTGTTAAATGGAATGGAATCATGATTTGAACCCTAGAAAAGAGTTCCTGAACTCTTTCAGGAAAGAATACTAGATAAGACACAAAAATTATTGGCTGGTGGACTGCATTTATCTGGGCAAAACATTATTGTCCATAAATTCATCAGAAATCATTCTTGCTCAGAATGTATGGAAGGAAGGAAAGGAAAGGAAGGAAGGAAGGAAGGAAGGAAGGAAGGAAGGAAGGAAGGAAAGAAGATGTGATATAAAAAGGGCCTTCTAGATTGTGGCTGCTGAACTTTGTAAAATGAATGGTTCTTGTCTTGGGACTGCAGAGTATTATATAAAATCTCTATTCTATGAAGAACAACAGTACAATATGGAGTACAACAGGATTGCAAACAGATTTCAGAAATATAGACTCTAAGCACTTAATTCTAAACATATCTTGTGACAAATGTTCTAGCATGACCACCCTGCAGCATTCTTAGACAGATGGAGCTCATTTTCCTTCTTAGCCACATTCTCTCCAGTTTAAACAGATGGCAAATCTGTTAGTAGGATCTAGGTAGACTAGCTTATGTTGTCTTGTAAATAACTGCAGAAAAAAAAAATTGCCAGACCAAGTTTACCATCCTGTATTTTCAAATGGAAGATGACAAATCATTTGTTCTTGTTGGAAGGGAGGGGACTGACAGTATTTTACAAGTTCCTTCTGTTTGTGGATTTAACTATTGTTGTGGTTAATATCAGCTTCTTGGATGAAAAGAACCAAGGGCTAAAATATTGGGCTAAGATCAAATTCAAATTTTGTCTTGATATACAGGATATACTGACACATTTAATTTTTCCCCTAATGAATTGATTACATTCATTGGAAGAGAGAGAAATGTGTCTTTGCTGGAAACCCAATACAAAAAGAAATAAATATATTTTCTACCATAATATTGCGAGCATTCTCAAACTGAAAACCATTATGATCTGAAGCTGATTGAATAGCTGAATGGAAAGTTGGGCTCTTCAGTTCTTTGAGGAGTTGTGTCTTGTGATCAAAGCCAAGCTTCCCTTCAAAATGCCTAAAAAGAACATCTGCACATGTACAAAGGATAATTTCTACTTTGGGCAGAATTCATCTGCTCTTCTCAGGACTAGTAGAAGGGAGAGAAGACAAGCATTTGTCCTATCCTTTCATTGCAGAAGGGCTGCCCAAGTAAGTCTTCCCACCAATTGAAATCAGTGAAAAAATAATTTTACTGTGCCAACCCCCAGTCAGTGTAATGTGTAAAATATAGATGTCTAGTTGAGATATGTCAGGAGATTGGGATGGATGTCTTCTAGCCATGCCATATAAGATTTTAAAGGTCAAGATCAGCAACTTAAATTGTGCCCAAAAGAAAATGGCAACCAATGCAGCTTGTGCAACAAAGATGCAATGTATATCATTTGAGGGCAAACATAACTGTCCCTGTAGCCACATTGTCTACCCGCTAAAGCTTTCAAACGGTCTTTAAAGGCAGCCCAGTGTAGGGCATGTTACAGAAATCCATTCTGTTGGTAACCAGAGCATAAATGACAGTGACTAGAGTCTCATGGTCCAGGAAGGGATGCAACTGACATACAAGACAAATTTGTGTAAAGGCCCTCCTAGCCACAACCACCACTCTATATATCATAGATAAAGCTAGGGTAATTACATCTAGTATCCAGGCAATTAGCACAGGTGTCCCTCAGGGCTGTATGCTCTCTCTCCATTGCTCTTATGACTGCACATAAGATAATCCTCTGTTAAAGTATTGAAGCTTTCAGATGATACAATGATCATTGGCCTCATTCGATATGGTAATGAGTCTACACATAGTTGGAAGGTTGAACCTGGCCCTGTGGTGCAGCCATAACAATTTGGAGCTGAACATGCTTAAAACTGTAGAGATGAGACTGGAGTTTAGGAGGAGCCTTTCTATTTTACCACCTATTACTATCTATGACAACACAGTATAGCAGTACACTCCTTCACGTTTTTGGTATTTGATAACCTCCTAGGACTTAAAATGGATATTTAATATTAGAATCATCATTAAAATGGCACAACAAAAAATGTTCTTCCTGCATCAACTCAAGAAGGTCAGTCTGCCCCTGAAGCTGTTGATATATTTTTACAGAGGAATTATTGAGTGTGTCATTCGTAACTCTAAAACTGTGTGGTTTGGTACTGCAACCAACAGAACAAGTACAGACTCTGATGGATAGTTAGGACTAGAGAAAAAACAATTGCAATCAGCCTGCCTTTCATAAGCTTGTGTATTGTGTGGATCAGAGGAGGGCTGAGAAGATATCTCTCACATCCTGGACATAAACTATTTCAACTCTTCCCCCTGGGATGGCTCTATAGGGCACTGCTTGCCAAAACAACTAGATATAGGGACAGTTTTCGCCATGCTATCACTCTGCTAAACACATAATTTTTTACAATGCTGTCTTTGTATATTTACCCATGTAATATGTTTGTAGTATTATTATTTATCCTTTTTATTATCTTCTTTAGTCCTACCTCCAGTTTTATTGGTATGATTACAATTATTCTGTTGCTTTGCATGTGTACTGAGTGTTCCTGTGCTGGAGATAAATTCCTTGTGTCAAATCACATAAAATTCAGTTCAATTCAATTAATTCAATTCAATTCAAGGAAGCATCTAACCTGAATCTAACCTAAATCTTGAGATACACTATAAGATATACTAATTGTGGTGTGTTACCCACCTAAAAGAAACATGTTTGAGTTTAGGATATACATGGAAACCTTTCTCAACTCTTTTGATTCCGGAATTCTGGAGCAAGCCCACCAAGTATGACAAACCAACAGATGCTGTTGTAATAACTTGATTTCTTACCAGATTACTGTACGTTTGAACTCTAGTCAAACAAAAAAGTAACATGTGACACTACCACAGCAGAGGCTACAAGTGTTCACACAAGAGTTTTCCACCATGAGAAGAATTCTAAAAATATAAATCTAAATACGTTTGGAAGAAACATATTTGGACCTTTGAGAACTGGATTTACAAGACAATTCAATGATGAATTCAGAGATGAATCTATGAAGTCAGCAGCATTTCCTCACATAAACACCTCCTGCATGCTCTGTACCAATGAAAAGGTCTGTGATGTGTTTTTTAAGTGATCATATCAATGGTATTTCACTGATGATCCAGAGGCACATCATCTTCTAATCTAAACCATTCTTTGATTCTGTAATCAAAATGGGAAGAATTATATATGTGGACTAGCTTTGAATTAGCATTTTAAACACAATTTCAAGAAAAATACTAGTGGAACACATACATGCAAACCAAATTTGGTATAAAAACCCATGAGGATTTTTTTCTTTCTTTCCAGGACTGCATGGTGGAAAGCCTTGAACTTATCACATGTGATGTGACTATAAGGGGTGATCCTGTGTTATCAAAAGATTCAAAATAAATCATTATTTCAAGGAGAATAACAATTCCTAAAGAACTTGGGAATTCATCACATGAAAAGAGACCATATCAATGTCCTCTAAAGGCTAGGTCACATCGCCCGACGGATGCAAAACGTATGTAAAAGTATACAGTGGAGGGCCAAAAATCCGGGGGTGGCTCCATCCGTTCTTATCCTCTCTCAAAAGGGGCAAAACTTTGCATAAACAGAATGGAAAAGAACGGACGGGGGGAGGACATATCACGGATGAAAAATGGATGCTCAACGGAAGCCTAGCGGATGAAAGCGGATGGCACGTCCGCAGAGCTTCCGGGGGAACATAGCAAAATAGATGCGTAGCGGAAAGAGTGGATGTGTAGCGGATGAAGCAGATGCATAGTGGATGCAGAGCAGATGCGTAGCATTAACTGCGCATGCGGGGAGGATGCATTGCGTCAGCCCCACGGACATAAAAGGAGGCAGCTCGCAGGAGGCCAGCATTCAGAGGAAAGACCTGCTGCCAGACACATCTTCATCAGAGACCATGGGGAAGAAGAGGAAGCCTGTGCCATCTTCTGCCAGCCCTGGCAAGAGGGATAGATCCACCATCCCACCCCCTGGCGCTGACTCTGCTGCTGCTGCTGCTTCTTCTTCTGCTGCTGCTGCTGCTGCTGCTGCTGGTGGTGGTGGTGCTTCTCCTGCTGCTGGTGCTGGTGCTGCTTTTCCTGCTGCTTTTCCTGCTGCTTCTCCTGCTGCTGCTGTGGTGGACCAGCCCCAAAGCCCTGAAAGCCCTGATGATGAAGGCCCTGCTGCTGAAGGCCCTGCCAGATGGAGGAAGAGGCAAGGCAAGGAGAAGGGAGAGAGAAAGCAGTACTCCATCGCAGAGGAGCATGAGGAGGAGGTGCTGGAGTGGCTGAGGGAGAACGAGTACATGTGGAGGAAGGGCCACAGGCTGTATAGAGACACCAAGCGGAAGCAGGCGGCTTGGAGACAGAAGGCACAGAGCCTGGGCTACACTGCTGATGTCCTCCTCAGGTGGTGGAAGCACATGCACACCTGGTACGGGAAGCTGCACCTCAAGAAGTCTGGCCAGGCCGCGGTCAAGCTCACCGACCGGGAGAGCGATGTCATGGCAAAGTGCAGTTTCCTGGAGGGTGAGGTCCACCACCAAGGAGCAGCACCTCTGTCTACCCTCACTCTCAGGCAGCCCACAGACAGCCAGTCCTCTTCTGGCCAGGAGACAGCGACCGTGTCCAGGCAGGTGTCCACAGAGCGCCCCGCGACAGAGACCCCCCCCCCGACAGCTGCACAGCCTATGCCGGAGGACATGGAGGATTCTCTCTCACACATGGAGCAAGAAGAAGCAGCGACCACCAGGGACCAACCCACCCCCACCCCCAGCTCCACCTCCACAGAAAGCAGGCAGAGAGGCAGACCGGAGGGACAGAGCCACAATGTCCTACTGGAGATCAGGGACACGATCAAGACCAGCGCAGATCTCCTCTCTCAGCTGGTACACTTCGACATACCATCCTCAAACCGCAAGCTTTTCCTCACCTACGTGACCCAGACCCTCATGGACATACCCGAGGCCCAGTACCAGGTCATGAAGGAGAGGATCACGGTGCTGCTGCATCACCCTCCAGGACCAGCTGAACCTGCTCCCACCCACTCCAGGTCCGCTCCTCCACCCCAGGTGATGTCGCAGCACTTCCAAGGCTTTCAACAGGCCCTCACTTACCAAGGCTATGGCTACCAGGAGTTCCAGCAGCACAGGCAGCCCTTCCCAGTCCAGGCACAGGTTACTCGCATGCCACAGGTGCCACCGCCGCCACAGATGCCACCAATGCCACAGATGCCACTGATGCCACAGATGTTTCCTCGCACTCCACAGATGCCTCACCTCACCCAGCTGCACACCAGACATCCCCACTACATTCCTTCCTCTACCCCACAACCAAGCCCGGCCTCAGAACATCTTTCATCGGTCCTGTGCCTGACATCCCAGGTCCTGGATGAAGGGCCTCTCAACCTCACTGGGCTGAGCCAGCTTTCTGAGAGCTTCCTGGACACACCATCTCCTGTTGTCCTCTCGGGGCCAGGCACCCCAATGGCGCCTCAGACCAACACTCCAGCCACTGCCACCTCCACAGTCCCTGTCCCCTTTATACCTGAGACCATGGACATGCCTCAGAGTGACTGAGAACATTGCCAGAGACTGAGTTGTTACCTGTTGACTTTATCTTTGCTCGGGACACTTTTCTTGGTTCCTTTATCTTTTTAAATAAAGTCCTACACTTTTCTTAACTGTTATTAATAAAGGTTATCTTTGCTTCACACACTTGGGTAATTTCTTTTATTTAATAAAGTGTTGGTGGAAACTTTTAGAAAATGGTTAAGTCTTTGCATGCTTGTGGGATGGGCAGGGATACCTGTGGGATGGGTAATATTTGTGGGATGGGCAGGGATACCTGTGGAATGGGTAGTAGCTGTGGGATGGGCAGGGATTCCATGTGGGGTGGGTAATAGCTGTGGGATGGGCAGGGATGCCTGTGGGATGGGTAATAGCTGTGGGATAGATAAGCCTCCAGTGCAAGCATAGTGGGACTGGATGGTCCACTCTCCCAGGTGCCTCACCTATGGCCCTTTATTATCAATAACAATTTAATCATTGATCCACACATTTCAAAATAAACAGAACTCTTTATTAATGACCTATTCATTGTAGGGCCACTCAACATACATGGCAAAATCTCATCAGTGTGATGAGACAGGCTGAAGGAAGCATCCATTAAGCATCTACCATCCTGTCTTGCCACTCCACTGCTCCAGGTGGGGAGTTGCACCAGTGTTTCAGGAGGTTGCGCTGCTTCTTCCCTTCACATGAAGCTCGGTGGGGCCTTGTACATCCACAGTGTCGATCAGGTTTCGCCCTTGCCTCCATTCACCAGGCTCCATGTCCCCATTCCCTTGTTGACAGTGCACAAGCCTGTTCTGCAACACTGGGTAGCAGGTGCGCATGAGATTGTGCAGCATGCAGCAAGCTTCCACGATGCTCCTCACAGTCCCTGGGTCATGCTGCATGGTGGTGAGAAGTATCTGGAACCTGTTGGCCAGGATGCCAAAGGTGTTCTCCACCACCTGTCTTGCCCTGGACAGCCTGTAGTTGAAGATCCTATCTTCACGGGTGAGGTATCTGGAACTGTAGGGCTTCATGAGGTAGGTTCTGAGGGAGAAGGCGTCATCACCCATGATGAAGTAGGGCACATCTTGTGTGTTGTTGGGTAAGGGGTCTGGATCTGGGAAGCCCATGATGAGGTTGCATTCCAGCCCCTCCTTGAGGTTACTGGCATTGTATACTTGGGCATCTGAAGCTGACCCGTTGCCTGAAGCATCGATGTACATGAACTTGTAGTCAGCATCGACCATGGCAAAGAGGACGATGCTGAAGAAGCCCTTCTAGTTGAAATAAGTGGACCCTGACTTGACTGGAGCTTTGCAGGCCACGTGCTTCCCATCTATGGCTCCGACGGTGTGGGGGAAGTTCCACCTCTGATACCACTGTTCTGCAACTTTGCTCCAGCCTTCTTCAGTGGTGGGACACTGGAGGAGCTCCTCCCAGTATTCTTCGATGATGGCCTGTACCACTTCTCTGACCACAATGCTGATGGTGTTGTGTGGCACCCTCCAGCCATACTGCATGCTCCTGTAGGTGGTCCCTGAGGCCAGGTGGCGCAGAGTCAATGCCACCTTCAGCCCAGGGTCCAGGCTGGAATGGATGTTGGTGCTCTGCTTAGTCAACCTGGGTCTCAGATGCTCCACAACTTCGTCAAACATGGCTGGCGGCATCCTCATGAAGTTCTGGAATGCACAAGTGTCTTCATTCCTCAGCTTCACCATCAGCTTGTCATACAGTCCAAACTCCGCTCTTCTCCCGATTCATCATTGGACCCAGACACTTCTTGGCTGCTTCCTTTTATTCCCGTAGAAAAAGTGAAAGAGCCTGAAGAGGGCTTGGTTCTGGTGTTGAATGATGGCAGCTACCAAAAGGAGTGTGCGATGATCCATGGTGGAGATCAATGGATGATGTTGAAGAGCAAGATCAAGGCTGAAGAGTTCTGTACCCCACGGCTGCTGTACTGAAAGTGAGATCCAGGTGATTTCCTCCCCCTTTTTATAGGAAATATCGTTTTTCCGCTAGGTGTCCTTCCACATCCTCCAGACATCCTCCAGACATCCTAAATATCCGAGATACGTCCCCTATACGAACATTTTTTCCTTTTTAATGGTTTATATCCAAGCTGCATCCACTTTCATCCTTTCTCCATCCGTGCTACTAACGCTGTGTGTCTGTTCCACGTCCATTTTGCTTCCTCCCTGTGTCCATTTTCCGCTGGAGTGGATTTGAGTTGCACGGATGCGCAACGGATGCCTAGCAGATATAGCAGATACGTAACGGATGACAACGGTCGTATAACGGATGTTCCCCGTATGCGTAGCGAATGTAGAACGGACGCGTTGGATACTTCTTTCGGTCAAAAAGTTTTGTGCAGCTCAAAACTTTTTGAGCGGATGAAATCACAGTAGACAGATGCTGGACGGATAGAGAGTACAAAAAACGTATGCAGTGAGTACACAACGGATGCATCGCATTTTCCAACGGATGGCAAGCTTTTTTGTACGTTTTACATCCTCTTTACATCTCTTGATGCAGTGTGACATGGGCTTAAGATATTTGGTTATGATGCAATGAACCTTATATCAGAAGTGATAGAAAACATATTTTAAATACTGCAGTGGAATGTCTGTGTGTGTATTGGGGGTGTGGAATGATCTCAGGAAGACCTTCTGTGCAACCTATTTTGAAACAGAAGGACAAATAAACTCAATTCAGTGCATGCATTTTTTGAAATATATCCCATTGCCCTCAATAATATTTACTTCCAAATAAATGAGCACAACACTGCAGCCATAGGCTATTTTAATTCATCAGATTGTTTTTAATTGCTTAACATGATGAGAAACAATGGCATATATATTCTGAGTTCTGGAGCTCTATCACAGCCTTTGATTGGGTATAAGGGTATGAAGAGAGATTTTCAAATTCATTTGCGGTGCAATATGAATAAATGAGAGCTGTGCATTTGTGTCTTCTCTCCAGACTGCCATTGGTTGAGGATTGTGGGAAATAAAGTAAATGAAATAGTTTCCTGATACTGATCCTGCCTGATTTTTAAAAAAATGTCTTGTGTTCAGTCAGTCAGAGGATCATTCTATCTGGGCTTATATTGCCTATACAATTTTGTCATAATTAATACCCAGGTATGTACAACCTGAAATCTGCTATATGGGCAATCATTTTCTCTATTCCTTCATTATTGATTGTGCAGACTGGGGCTGTTGGAAGTTGGTTTAGCAAAATCTGGACACTGCTCATATACATTATGATCTTTTAAAAAAATTGGCATGCTGTACCATATAATAACTATATCAACAAGGCATGGTTTCTCATTATTCATTAGTAGACACCCCCTACATTCCACAAATATTGAATGTTCTTGTCAACTCCATGTATTATTACACTAATAATTTAGAAAAAAAGTTTACAATATCTTATGTTTGTAATAATAATAAAGGTTAATTATAATAAATCAGTGTATTCCTACCTTTGATAAAACAAATTCATATTTATTTATTTATTGAATTCTAAGATTGTATTAAAATCAATGCCTTTAATTTTTCATCAGAGCTGAGTTCACATGCAGTACAAAGCTAAACTTTAAAAACCTTGTTTTATTGACCATACCATTATAGCCCCGTTTATCCCTAATGCTGTATAGTGTATAATGATGAGGTTTCCACATCATACTTAGCTGAAAAGAAATCATACTAAATTAAGTCTTAGGGTTATGATTAGCCCAAATCTCATGAGATTATACATTTCGAAGGTTCTCTCATGAGATCTTTTAAGACTTCATTTTCTCAAAAGATGTCAATTTTTTAAATGTTTATTAGTCATCAGAAAAAACATAGTGATCATAGTTTGAAGATATCATATGATTGCCAACACAGCTAATTAACTTTGAAAGTACTGCTATATTTTTCTATTCTTTTACTCACTATAAAACAAATTATAATTTAGGGTTCCAGAAAATAGTTGCCTTTTCTGCTTAAGAAAAAAAGAAAAAAGAAGCATATAGAAGCACATATTTTTCCCATGCTTAATTCCTCAGAGTTTTTAGCTTCATTTATTGGTGATAACAGGAACTCCTATGTGTGGGACAGATTCTGTGTGCTTTCGAGGAATCATCAAAGTTATCCAATGAAACACTGGCCAACTTGGTCAAAAATATCAATGTGCTTTAGTTTTCAAATTCCTTGCTTCTCCTTAGCAGCAGCTTTAGCAATAGATGTTAGCAAAGGAGACAGCATCACTTGCTGTTATCTGCAGTTGGCATTCCTTGGTCATTTGGCAAATTTATTATAAAAGGCCCCTCCCTGACCTACCGCTATGCATTGGAGAGGATCAATAACAAGGAAGAAATTCCTGAGAAATTTCCTATCTATAATTAATCTTCTTAGTGATGAGGTGCTAGGAAGGCAGTTGAAAACTCTTGGGCTAACCTATTTTTTCGCCTTCACCAGCTCTTGCTTGAACTTTAGCTTTCACTTGAATTTCAAAGACTCCCAGTTAAACCAGTTGTATGCTGCCGCTGACATTTTTAGTTGAATAATTAAAAGGACCTCTTGTTGCTTTGTTTACACTCATAACAAATTGGAAAATTAGAAATAATTTGGCTGCTGGCATCTTACCTTTGTCCCTTTCTTACAATCAACAAGTTATTTAAGACTTATGAAGAAATTAGTCTTAAACTGTGGAGCCAACAAACTTCTCTTTGCTGTTTTAATGAATCCCACTGATAATCAGTCACAGTCAAGTGAAGAAACAAATTCTTCAGCTTGTAAATGGTTTCCCAGAGCACATCATCACAGCAAAGCAAAGTCGATGCTAACATTGAGAAAGTCAGATGAAATTATCATTTTAGCCAGAAGAAGCTGAGAAGGAGGAAGTCATGGCAAACTTCTGAAGTTTCTGCTGGGGTCTTCCTGCTGATTTCTTCTTTTGGAGGCATAAGAGGAACAAAGCAGGAGGTCTCTATATCAAACTTCTGCCTCAGCTGGTTTGAATATAATATCCCATAATCCTTGAAGCACCTCTCCAAGGAGAATAGGGAGGGTGAATTCTCTTGTCCATTGCCTTTGTCAGCACAAAACATCTGTTTAACTGAGCCTATGAGAGGAAGATCCATTTGAGGATGACTTCATTCTTAGGACCTCTCTGAATAGTTTCTTTGTACCCTTCCTGGTTTGGCTCCAGATTTGTTCCTTCCTATAATATTTGGTGCAATGAGTTGATGTTGGACTTCTTAAACTGGAGCAAAACAAAGTTAACTATGACAAGAGAGGTACAGAATAATAGTCCCAGTGATAACAGGTGCATCATTACAGCAACAAGCAATGAAACAAATAATGTAATTTTCATCAGTTACATTATGTCACAAAATTTCATCAGATATATCATTTTCATAGTCCTTGTTAAAAAGATATCTATTTGTGGAGTCAATATCTCCCACTGTCAGACACACTAATAGAGGCTGTATTTTTTACATACAATGGTGGTTAACCTATTTTGAAAACTACCTGGTAAAAAATTTCTGCCATGCGATCTGTCCAATTTCTGACTCACAAAAGGGTGCTGGATCGAAATATTACAGAAGAAATTATATCAACACAACAGGATGGACAGATAAATGCAGGCAATATATGTCACATGTCTACTTTTTAAACAACATTCTGACATTGAATCTGCTTGATATGCAGATTAAAGATGAATTGATCAGGCAAACAAATCTTACTGCCTTGCTTGGTTTTGGGACTCTTATGATTTCTTTGCAGATATTTGTATTATTGAGAGATCTCAAGCTGATGGCTATTCCTTATATATGCAGCCAAAATGTCTATTCTGTCAATTTAACATGTATAAAGAGCTATCATTTGGGGAAAAAAACTGTTATTTATAATGCTTCTATCCTTTCCAATTTCTGACTCATCTAAAGGTTTTCTGCAATATACACCCACATTTATATAATCCTCCTGTGACATTCTTAAAAGCAAATATCAGGTCTTGTTTTTAACACCATGTAACTTGATCCTTAATCAGAAGAAGTGCTAATGCATCAGATATTAATAAACCATATTCACAAATAGATACATAAATAAAGGAATAATGCATACACTATAGGCATCTGAGGAATACAGAATGTAGAAGCAGTAATTGCATGCTAGAAGATGTTTCTCGACATTGTTTTAGCTTTTGGCATTTCTCTTTCACAGAAGGCCAAAGGCAATTTCTCAACTCTTCTTTGGCTATAGAAAACTAGTAAAATATGTTTGGAGAATTTACAACAGAAGTGGGAACTTAGGGCCTTCCAGATGTTGCTGAAATACAGCTGCCAGATGCTCCTGCCAGGAGAGGAAATAATATTGTAGTTCAGGGTAGAAATTGTATTTCTGCAGCATCTGGAAAGCCATAGGAATCCCATTCAAGAAGTATATACAGTGCAACTTATTCTAATTGATTATTATTTTGATGAGGGCATCCTGTCATGTATTGATCTCAAAGATTCCAAAGCAATCCTTTTGTTACCATTGGAACCTGGAAAGATTGCAATTTTCCATTGATGAAATAACAATGAAAATACTAATATACATTTCTCCCATTGTTTCTGCTTGTCCCATAAGACCCAATAAAGTGGGCCCTTTTTGAGTCTTTTCCATTAACTGATGGGAACTAGAAGGAATGTTTTTCCATCACAGTCCTTAAACTCTGAAAAAGTATCCCTCCAGATATTCTAACAGCCCCAATTCTGCTACCTTTTGAGCAAACCTTGAACACTGCTTTCTTCTCCAGTTAGACAGGAATGAGCTCATCATAATGGAATTAAAGTTTATTGTACATGTGGCACATTTGCTTCCTGTGGTTCTGGCCAACTTTCATTTTCTGTATTTTGGTGTTATTTTTAATTTGTACACAGCTGCTGTAAATTCAGCAGACTTATAAATTTATATTATAAACAATAACTAAATAAATTTAGTATTGTGCTTAGAAAATAATAATAAACAAATGTCAGTTAAATTAGAACATAAAAAATACAAAATAAATGTTTTAAAAAGAAAAGCAACTCTCAGTATTATAATGGAATATCAACCAAAAAATCACTTTACAATAGAAAGGATAAACTAGTTCTGTAAAAGTTGCCAGCAATATATAACAAATTCAACAGATTTCCTTGGAAATAAAGGCCCAGATTTTTATTTTTTTATTTTTTTAAAAAACCTCTTCTGAAGCCACTCCAATTAAAGCACAACAATCCATCAATAGCTATTTTCTGCATTTACATAAGCATAAAGATTCAGAACATTCACAGATTGTTAAAAAAGAAAATGAAACAAAATAAATCTCCCAAAATAAAACCAGGACTCAGCTACCAAAAAAGGCTGACTGGCAAAGTGACTCATTTCATAATGATAAAAAGATCCTTCTGTTCTTGCTAAAAAGTTTAACAGTATGAGTAACACAGTTCTGTAGTGAATTAAACATTACACATTTTTAATGACTTTCCTTATTTGGTTTGATTTCTTCAAACTGAACTGTAGGCTGGAAATCCAGTTATTCATTATCCTTACATTGTTTGCAGTGGGAATCCTAATTTTTCTGAGATCAATCCTCATGAAAACTCAGTTCTGGAAAACACACACATACACAATCTACACAAATTTGAAAGAGTTCTTTTTTCTGATCATATTTCAAGGAAAAGAAATAATTCTCTGCTCCCAAGAATAAAGCTGATGTTTCATGTTATCTCCACTACTTAAAGTCAACAGAAAGACAGACACTTTCTTTTTCATGTTGAGTGTGTTTGAAGAGATTGACAGTATGACTCCAAACCCCTCGATGGGACAAATAAATGTTACCCTCCATGGCTACCTCCCACAGGACTAATTCTTAGCAAAATCCATTTCTGCTGTGGGCAAGAATAAATTTGGGACTGAAAGCCTGAGTTTAAATCTCATCTTTGCCAAAAAGCTCTTTGTTCTGAGCAATCAAACTGCCTGTTCACGTAGAAGAAGATAAGAAGGGCTGATGATGAAAGGGTCATGATTTTGCCCTTAATAATAGCATTTTATCCAAAGAAAAAGTATTCTAATTTATGTGATCAAATGCCAAGTATTAATACTCCTCCAGATATAACCATAATGGAGTTTTTGACCAACCCCCATCTCTGCTGGCTGCAATGAATCATGAAATGGGTGATTAAGAAAGCATGGGGTGCTTCAAGGGTTGGGAGGCCCTTGAAGGCCTAGTACAGATCCAGGCCCACCTGTCCAAACTGTTCCCCCCCCCCAGATATCCTGTGCTCCATTTCCCACCTCTTGGGTCCTTTCAGGCCTTCTCCCCACTCCCACCGTATCCCTCAAAGGCCTGATTCCCACCCCACAGGCCAAACACACTCCTCCTCACTTTTGAAGAGTCTGAGGCCTTCCACAGTGCTGGAATGTATTGCTTCTTCACATGGCCACATGGTGTGGTTCTGGAAAGGACCACCATTTTGCCCTGCCCACAAAATGGTGTCTATGTTCAAGTCACTGCTATGCAGCCTAGGAACAAACTGCTCTATGTTGCTGCCTTAGCAAGGCCTGCATGGCAGAACAGAAGCTTTCTGCAGCATTTCAGAAGCTTTTGCAGCATTGTGCAGACATTATTAAGGTAGCAAAGCAAAGCAGGTTGTCTAGTGGCTGCCATTTTGTCCAGTTCCATAAAAAGGAAGGACAAAATGGCAGCTGTGTTTGGGTCACTACAAAATGGCTGAGGAACAAACTGTTTCAAACTGTTTCATTTTACATCTTTAACAAAGTCTACACAGCACAGCAGACACTTTTTTGCAGCATTCAGAAGCTTCTGCAACAGACCTGTTCAAAGCTTATTAAGGTAGCACGAACAAAGCAACTTGCCTGGAGGTCATCATTTTCTCACACACACAACAATAGATTGCACAGAATGAATCTGCATTTGGATCACTGCCATGTAGCCCAAAGACATGCGGTCTGTTCTCCTTCCCCAACCTGTGGTCCAGAGAACTTCAAAAGGTAAGTGTGATGGGTGATGGGCATGTCAGGAATAGGCCCAAGCACTGTGAGATCCTGGTGAAGTAGAATGTGAAACAGGCAAGGAGGTGCTGTAGGTCAATTCTGTGGTCAATTGAATGACCAGGAGTACTGCAGCCATCATAATTTTAAAACAGGGTTGTATATAATTTGGGGTCATTTATCATAACTTTGAACAAGTATTCAGTGTCATATCTTAAGGACCATCTGTGAGTAAATTATTTTTACAATTTAAATGATTTGTTTAAAACCTCTACATTCCACCTGCCATGGTGGGTGGCTTGAGGCACTGATCAATATTAAAACACATTTATACAGTTTAAAATGATGCATTCATTTTAAAATGTAGAATAATTGAAATATATTAAAACAGATCAACATTATCATCATAGATTTGTCATGAAGACAAATATACAAATAAACCAGTATGACAAGATGAACAAGAATATTTTCAGCAGTACATACCTAAATTGAAATAAGGATGATGCATTTTATGTTTCTAAGATGAAGAGAGTTATGTTATACAATCCTATTTGAGAATTAGGTTAGAGTTCACAGTGAGTTCTATTTCAGAAACTCTTCATCTTGACTACAAATAAATATATACAAGACATGGCAAAACTAGGATGAACTTCATTGGTGATTGCAGTGATGAAAGCCAATCTGTGTGGGAAACTGTCCCATTTATGCAGCCAGTTGTTAGAATCCATTAGTAAATGGCATAAATGCTTGAATTTTAAGAAGAATAGAAAACACTGAGTATTTAAAATTTTAAATCATGGTTTGGAGCTAGGTTATATTCTGACTTCAGAGGCAGCAATCAACTTGAAGAGTTGTTTGGTTTGACATCCTAGCACATGGTTTGGGATGACCTCAGAGATTCACAAGAAACCCTTCAAAGGATTAGCATACATTTGTAAACCACATAGAGAAACAAAGGAAGACCCTTAGATCTTCCAAGTCAGGTGTCACCACCAAGTGTTGCCTAATAATTCAAGTGAAACATTCATGGTCTTACTTGATCTTAACCTCAGATACTGTGTTTTCTCTCAGTCTTCATCTCTTCCAGTTTTGATCCCCAAGGAATTCCAACAACTCCTTCTCTCTAGCTGTGTCCTCCTTCAAGGAAGAGTTTCTAAGAACTTCTCATCTGATTTTCCCCAGTAAATTGTAGAAGTCAAGGTATATGTATTTCATGTAAAATGTCTGACTAATTAACAGTTACCATTCATCCTTTTCTTCCTCTTCCTCTTTTGTCTTTCTTTCACAGAAGAGCAATAATTGAGATATATAAACAAAGATAAAGTATGACCACATTTTTAAATCCCAAGATCCAATTTACTGGCATAATTTCCCTACAGCTTTACTAAATAACTGATTAAACTATATTACTTTGATTTGTAAACATCTATATTACTTAAAACCCCTATCTGTAATACAGAAGAAATTTTATACTGCTATGAAAGGTAACAAATAAAGTGTGTGGTGAAATATTATGTATTATAATATCAGAACAAGGACAACCTTTCATTTCTCTTACAGTTTAACACTGCATATTCCCATGACTGATAATTTTAAAGAGCTTTCTGTCTGGAAGCTTCCATTATGTTGGTCTTTTGTAGTTCATTTTGAGGAAGTAGTGAATGTTTATAAAACGAGTTCTTTATCCCAGGGCAATATAAGTTATAAAAAACAAACATCCTACTGTGCTACTTCTGAGTAAGCAAATATAGCATCCGGTTGTAGAACCAATTATAATTCTCCTTCTTTTGTTCAATTACTTTTATAAATAGAAATATCAGTGTATATGGTACAAGATGAACTCTGAAACGTAAGATTTGCCCATTTTTATTGAACATGAAAGGAAATAGAAAATTAAAACTGACATGTAGATTTGTCACTTTTAACTGCCTCCTGGCTGTGGAAGAAGTGTTTGGGGATAATGAATCAAAAGAGAATCTTACTAATGGAGTGAGAATTTATCTATTTTTTCTAATTTGCTTGGAGGTAACAGCTGACCCCCAAAACTAGAGATAATTTAGAAAAAAGCAACACTGATAACCAGAATACTGAACTCTATTCCCACCTTAGACATGAAAGCCATCTGGGTGACTTTGGGCCAATCACTCTCAGCCCAATTGCACAGAATTATTGTGAGGAAAATAGGAGGAAGGAGTACTGTATTAAGGATGTTCAGTGCCTTGAATTATTTATAAAATATAATAAAAGTGGGACTTTTTTAAAAAAAACTACCCCCCCAAAAAAACCAAAACCCCAGGAATTACAGTTCCAATGTGACCAGATTTCATTGGAAATCAGGTTGCATGTTGCAAGCCATTTTCTTTGTCCTCAAAATCTACATAACTTGAAGTTTACATACAATGCCAAGGTGCTAAAATGGTACTCATCATAAATATAGCAGCACTGGCTTTGCCCCTTTCTGAGTTGCAATCAGCAGAGAATCTGTAGTTATGCCTGAACTCCCAGAGAGGCCACCTAAGTGCCTCTCCCTGGCAGAATGGAGAAAGCAATTTCAAACTAAACAAATTGGCCAATGGTTCACAGGCATTGGATGAGATTAGGAAATTGTTCTGTCCAGAAAGAAGCATGTGAGACCGGGTTTCAAACAACAACTCTTTATTTCAAACCACTAGGTAAAGAAACGGAACATAGCCCAAGCTGTGGTAGCTCTTTATATAGCGGCTAGCCTGCCAGTTTGTGACCAATGACAGTTATTTAATTTTTCCCGCCATTTGGCGGCTTCCCTGATTGGTTCCTAGTGAACCAATCCGTAAGTGGCCTTTTCAGCCAATCAGAATGAAGTACTTGGAACCTATCAAGTTTCAAACATAATACCCTCCCCCTTTAGTTCAGTCCAACATGGGTGACGTAGTCGTGCATGTAGGTGGGGTTTTGCCTAGTTCTAGTTGACCTGCATGGCTCAGTCTTGTTTTGGTCTTCAAGAGGTTTGGACGGGATCACTGCTTCTCTCGACCTTCTCCATGAAACCTCCTGGAAGGGTGAGTCAGCCATGCCGCTCCCGCCTGAGTCTCTCGGGCCAGTTAAGATGGCTCCACCACTCCCTCCTGGTTTGGCCGGGTTGGTTGAGCTGGCCTGGCTGCCACCTTCCAGGAAGGCCTCACTTCGCTCTCCTGCTCCCAGACTTCTTTCTTGGGGTTCATCAAACCGTGAGTGCTCTTTTTGTTTGTTTAAATTGTCGTTTTGCAGAGTTTGTTGTCTTGTTATGGGAGGTTCATCTATCCCTTTTTTATTTATTTGTACTTTCCCCCCCCTCCTTGGTTGTTTTTTCATCGGAATTTATTATTTTCAGTTCTGCAGTGGTTTTTCTTTCGAGGTTGCAGGAACGAAACTGGTCTATGTGCCGCTTCCATTGCCTTCCATCGTCTAGCATTAGTTGGTAGGACCAGGGGCCTGTGACTGGTGTGATGGTGGCTGGTAGCCATAGAAGGTCCCTGGTAAGGTTCTTGGCATAGACTAGGTCGCCGATTTCAAAGGTATGGTATTTGCTGGAGGAGTCGGGGGGCTTGTCCCATGTGCAGGTGGAGTGTAACCTGTCCAGGTAGGACTGGAGTTTCCTACCGATTAACAGTTCAGCCTGGCTTTTATTTGTAGTGCTACTAGGGTAATATGTTGCAAGGTTAGGAGTCGGTTGAGTTTGTCCTGCACATCCCCCTTGTCCATGCTCTCTAGGCCCTCCTTAGTATACCTAACCATGCGTTTGGCCCTGCCATTCGCAGCTGGATGGGCCGGCGCAGTTAAGGCATGACAGATACCCTGGGCAGCCAGGTATTGTTCGAACTGCAAGGTGGTAAACTGAGGCCCGTTGTCCGAAACCAGTACATCTGGTAGCCCATGAGTCTCAAACAGTTTGTCAAGTTGTTTCATGACAGCCTCGGTGGTTGTGGAAGTCATGAGGATGACTTCCAACCAGTTCGAATATGCATTGACCACAATCAAAAAAGAGTTCCCCATTGTTGGCCCAGCGAAGTCAATGTGCACCCTAGACCATGGACCCCGGGGAGTTTCCCAATCCTGTATTGGTGCCTGTGGGGGGGTAGGCCTCGCTTTCTGACAGTCATGGCATGTTGCAACCCAGCGTTCAATGTCTTTGTCCAGCCCTGGCCACTAGACGTAACTCCTGGCCAGGGCTTTCATCTTGACTATGCCCGGGTGATCCTCGTGCAACATGCTTAGGATGGTTTCTTGTAGGCTGCTTGGGATTACCACCCTGTCACCCCATAACATGCACCCCTTTTCGATAGACAGCTCGGTCTGTCTGGTACAGAAAGGTTTAAAAGTCTCAGTTTTTTTATTTTCCTCCGGCCAGCCTTTACCTATCCTGTTCAGTATTTGTGCTGTCAAGGGGTCTTTGGCTGTGGCTATTGCGACGTTGGCTGCAGTCAGCGGTATCTCTGGGCAGGTCTTAAGTTGAAATGTGGAGGTAGTTGGAGCAGGATCGTCTTTTGTGACAGGCAACGGGGAACGGCTCAGGGCATTGGCGTGTGAGATGGCTTTGCCAGGTCTGTGGAGTAGCGTGTAGGAGTAGGCAGTGAGGAATTCAGACCACCTCGTCATCCTAGGAGACAGAATGTTCCAGGTTGGCTTGTTTCCCGCTAGGATTCCAAGGAGAGGTTTGTGGTCGGTTATGATAGAAAAGGGTCTACCATAAAGGTACTCATGGAATCGTTTGACCCCGGCGACGATTGCCAGGGCTTCGCAATCAAGTTGGCTGTAATTGCACTCCACCTTGGAGAGCGTCTTTGAGTAAAAGGCGACCAGTGCCTCTCTGCCGTCTGGAAGCTGGTGGCTCAGGATGGCGATGACCCCAAAAGGTGAAGCATCGCAGATGACCGTCAGAGGCAGGGTGTTGCTAAACTGGATAAGAATGGTATCTGATGTTAATAAGTCCTTAATACCTTGGAAGGCTCTCTGTTCCTGGTGGCCCCATGTCCAAGCGGTTTTTTTATCTAGCAGTCAATGCTATTCTGCTATTGTCACCTTATGGGGCATTGTAAAAATTTATGAGGCCTAGGAACGCCTGGAGATCGGTTTTGTTTTTTGGTCTGGGAGCATCTTTGATAGCCTTCACCTTCTTTTCGGTTGGGTGAATGCCTTGCTCATTAATTAAATAGCCCCAAAATTCAACCCAGTTAGTGGCCAGTTCACATTTTTCCTTCTTAACTTTTAGGTCTGATTTTCTAAAGCGAGTTAAGACTTCTCTTAACCTGGTCTCTAGCTGGCTGGCATTTTTTGCTGAGACCAATACATCGTCGAAGTATGGGACAACACCTTTGATTCCATTTAGTAGGCATTCCATGAGGCTTTGGAAAATGCCTGGGGCAATGCTAACACCGAATTGGAGGTGGTTACATTTGAATGCCCCTCTATGCATTATTATCGTTTGTGCCTCTGCTGTTATTGGATCAATGGGTAGCTGCTGATAAGCTTGTGCTAGGTCGAGTTTTGTGAATATTTTTCCTCCCCCTAGCGAGTGCAATAAATGTTGCACTACTGGCACTGGGTATGCGCTTTGTTGGAGTGCGTGGTTCAGGGTTGCCTTATAGTCCCCACAGATGCGCACTGACCCATCTGGCTTCACCAGTGTGATGATAGGGGTTTCCCACTTGGTGTGGTCGATTGGTTCTAAAACCCCTTGCGCTATCAATTTATTCAGCTGTTCGTCAATTTTTTGTTTAAGCACGAATGGAACGTGTCTGGCCTTTAAACGAATGGGGGCTATTTTCAGGTCTAGGCTAAATGAAGTTGGGGTCCCCTGGTACTTGCATAGAGTCCCGTCGAATACATCTTGGAATTCGTGGAGTAGGTTTTCCTCCCAGTTGGTAGTAACGATGCGGTTGATCCCAGTCATCCCGATTACCAGAAGTGTGATTCATTCGATTCCTAGCAGACTAACGCGATCACGGTCGACAATAGTCAGAGGCAAGACTTCAGCATGTTGTTTAAATTCAACTAAAAAATGTCCAAGGCCAACTACTGGGATTCAATTTCCCTGATAGTCTTTTAGTACAAGTTTTTGTTTCTTTAGTTCTTTCTGCTTGATGTTCGGAATTAGGCGCCGGATGGTATTCCAGGATACCATCAATAGGAACGACCCTGAGTCGACCTCCATCTCGCAGGGTCTCCCCTCGATTCTCACCTCTA
Organism: Laticauda colubrina; assembly: GCA_015471245.1. Taxonomy (NCBI): domain Eukaryota; kingdom Metazoa; phylum Chordata; class Lepidosauria; order Squamata; family Elapidae; genus Laticauda; species Laticauda colubrina. Next base: position 2,694,227 of record BLBF01000037.1, read on the forward strand.
TCCGAACCTTCTTTCTGCTTTCTGCCCTGGCATTATTGATGGTGACTGTCTTATGCGTTTCTTCTCTGTCACTGGTTCTTTTATTGCGATTCCATTGGTTGCCGGCTTGTCTGTCATTGTGTCAGGGGGGGGGGGTGCTGCCCCATCTTTTTGGACTATAGTTCTTTTTGTTGCGGCAGACCCTTTCGATGTGCCCCCTTTTATTACAAGCCCGGCATATTGCATAGAGGAACCTGCATTCAGACCGCGGGTGATTGCCTCCGCAGCCCGCACATTGAAATTCCTGCAGATTCTTCCTCTTTTCACGCCATTTTCTATCTGAATAGTCTATCGACATCTTCGTCATCATCTTCGGTGTCACTCTGGGTTTCGATGTCCTCGTGGTGGGTTGTCTCTGTGGGCTGTTTCTTTCCTCTCTCTGCCTTCTTCTCCCTGGTTTGGGTCGGCAGGTCTGGAACTGCGTTCATTTGCCGCATGGTGGCTGCTGACTTTTTTGCTGCTTCGGCGGTGGTTGCCTCAGCAATGGCTTCAGCCACAGTTATGTTCTGCCTGTTGAGTAGTTTGGTCTGAAGGGTAGAATCTTTCAGGCTGAGGACTACGTGGTCTCTCATAGCCTCGTCCATGTTTTGAAGCTCATATGCTCCTCCAATGTGTCTCAAGGCTGCCACATAGTCTGCTATGGTTTCATCCTCCTTCTGGTCCCTTTTGTAAAATTTGTGCCTTTTGATTAGATTGGAGACCACCGATGCGTAGTGTGTTCAGAGCATTCAGTTCAGGTCGGACCAGGTCATCTGCTTGACATCTCTGGGTTTCGCCAGCGCCTTTGCCATTTTGAACACTGCCAGTCCGCAGTGTGTAAGGAAGACAGCCCTCTTCCTTTGATCTGAGATTTCTTCCATCTCATTGCTTCCTAAGAACATAAGAAAGCGATCGATATATGATTCCCAATCCTCTACATCTGGATTGAAGGGTGTGGGTGGTGTGTTGTTACCAGCCATCTCTTTTCGCTCGGTTCAGATCGCTGCGTGCTTCGATCTCTGCTTCTACGATGATCCCACCTTCGTTGCCAGTGTTCCATCTGGAAAGAAGTGCATGAGACTGGGTTCCAAACAACAACTCTTTATTTCAAACCACTAGGTAAAGAAACGGAACATAGCCCAAGCCGCGGCAGCCCTTTATATAGCGGCTAGCCTGCCGGCTTGTGGCCAATGACTGTTATTTAATTATTCCCGCCTTTTGGAAGCTTCCTGGATTGGTTCCTAGTGAACCAATCCGTAAGTGGCCTTTTCGGCCAATCAGAATGAAGTACTTGGAACCTACCAAGTTTCATACAGAACAGGAATCATATATGAAAAGCTGACAAAAAGAGGGCCCTAGAGAAGAAATTAGAAGTAGCGAATGAAGTTTATTTTTCCATCAAATATCTAAATTCTACACAGCCTTCAAAAAAAAAACTAGATCCAAATGCGTGGGTCCTTTTCCCATTGTGAGAATTATTAACCCAGTGAGCTTAAGTTGCCAAAGAACCTTAGGAAGGTACATCCTGTTTTCCACTGTAGTCTTCTTAAACAGGCAAAATCCTCCACCTTATGATCATCTACAGAAGCCCCTCCTCCTCCCAATCTCTTTGAAGGAGAGCAATATTTCAAAGTAAAGAACATTTTGGACTCATATTTCCATAGGGTCAAACTTCAACATCTTATTTTCCTCCCGTGAAGCTGATGGGTGGCTGCCCAATATGTGTGAGCACCAAAGCTCTTATTTAACTCCCATACCCAGTAGCCTGATAAATTGCACGAAATTATTATTATTTTTTTTGTTTTCATTTCCAAGCCTAATGCCTTATTTCAAGAAGGGCAGAATGTCAACTATCACCTTATGCTTGCTGAGCTTTGCTGTTAGGCAGTGACAGACTGTCATTAACTGTGGGGAAAGGGGATGAGGATGGGGATGCTTGGGGAATCAAAAGTAGAGATTGTATCTCCTTCGAGATCATCCAGCTGGAAGAAGGAAGGACCTAAATACCAAGATGCGCTTGGACTGACCGTTATGAAAATATCTTGCATGGATTTGATTGATTACAGTGAGGTGGGCAGCAAGGGATAGTTGGGGGGGGGGGTAGAACTTAGGGATTTTGGCACGCAATTCTCAGTTCTGGCTATGCACTTCTCCAATACCTTTCTCAACAAAATGGAGCCAAGGATTGTTTCTATTTAGTAGTTTTGGTTGTAGCCAGTCTGACAGCTCGTTTAGGAAAGTTGGAAGAAGTGTGTATCAAGCATGAAACATGCATTATATGCACCCTTGGAAGCAAGAGCAGTGAAGATCTGGAGAAAGCAATAGAAATTGATGGAAGAGACATAATCTTTAGATTTGTAAAAGAGCAGAGAAGCTGACATGTTGTGAACAATTTCATTCATGGCTGTTCTTTCCTGTAGTGACAGTAAAATAAGCTAGCGATATAAATAGATCATGCCCCAAAACTCCTGAGACCATTTCATAATAAAAGTGATTGGTGGCACTTGAAATCTTTTTTCAAGGAGATCCAAATGGCCACAGGTAATTTTTGGGGCATTCTTAGGCTTCTAAATTGGTTGCTTTTGATTAATTTCTAAATGGCAGTACTCTAAAGTTCCAATATTCCACTGTTTCTGTTAATTGCCAATATTTTGCTGGTGTCATTACAAGTTAAGGATTTCTTCTTAACTTTTTATTTGTATAAACATGTTCAAAAAAATCAGCAAGAAAAAAATCAAAACTATTGGCATTGTTTCAGAAGCAGATGAGAGAAGAGGTTTGGAATAATTTAAATTGGATTTCTGAACCATCATAAATCTGGTTTACTCTGAGCTTTTATCAGGACTCACTCGAGATTTCATAGTTTTTTTTACTGTAAAGGGGAACACTATGAAATAGAGAGGAGTGATCATATTAGAATGCATTGCATCTGTTAATTTACTTTCAATTCAGTTTTAATTAAACCAATTTTTAAGGTGTGAAGAGGAATTTTCCTACTGTTTTATATTTTTCCCATTAAATATAATCTGATTTGTACAGGGAATTCAACTTCTCATAGAAATGGCAACCTCAGTGCTTCCAATCTGTAGGGCAGAAGGAAGGAGGGCATCCATAGACTGCTTGATCTTATTGGAAAACAACTCTCATCATCACCGGTCATAATGATGACTGAAGCCTGATGGGCTTTTGTAACCCAACAATATCTACAGAGCCCCAGATTTCCAGTTCTGCTAAGTTCTTTCTTCCTTCCATCACCTCTTCTCATCAATATAAAATGCTGTTTCTTCAGTCATTCAGATATTGATCTTTCTCAATCAGGGACTGTCTCCTGTAAATTCCTGAATCGGCAGAAAGAATGGAATATCTACAGTGCTATTCACTGACAAAGCACTCCTCTGACTTTTTGGCTCCTTGAGACCTGTGTTAAGTGCCAACGCATATTTAACTCAGCACCAGTGGCGTCTCTCTTCCTCTGACAGGTGCATGGGAAAGAAGAACTGTCTGCCTTGGCTCGATGATATGCCTCCCACGCCCACACAGGACAAGCCTGAATTGTTGCCTTGAGCAGACTTTTCTAGTCAGTATATCTCCCAAATAAAAGCTAACGCCTTTTATTCCACCTTCTCATTAAATAATAATCTTCTATTTGAAGTGATGGAATGCCCCTTGGAAGATTTATTTTTAATATTAAAATCTCTAAGTCTCCGAATGTGTTAATGTTTGCTTTCCAATCCCCTTGGCTTTCCTTGTAATAAAACTTACCTGATTTTCCTTTCCTTTCCTTTCTTGTTTTGTTTTGTTTTGCTTTTTGAGATGATACAGGTTTCCCAGTTTCTGGTGTGAGATTAGAGGAGCAGATGAGCTCACCCAGTCGTTATCTTCCAATATTGTTACAAACTCCAGGATTTGGAGATTTGCTTTCCCCTTCTTGCAACATACGCAAATAAAGTATTGGTGAGGGTGGCTGAGTGTATCAGCAATGATTAAGTTGTATTCCCATCAGGAAAATATTAGTATCTCTTCGTACTGTGTCAGCCATGTCCCTGCTGATTATAGATCTAGCTGGCCTATACTGCAGCAAAATGGATGCTAACTACAGGCAGATTATTCACAATGGGCTCCTGCTGAAAGTGACAGTGATGGTTGTGGGTTTGTTCCAGGACAAAGGCAACCAATTCCAGAATGCCATTTAGAGAAGGTGTTGATGAGAAGCAAGAGTTCTTTGTAAATACATAAACTGTAGCCTTTTGGAGTCTACATTGTGTTGCATCCTCTGTGAGTCTCTGACTGACTGACTGCACAAAAGGTCTGTGAAACTGAAACTGCTACAATCTTCTCCAGTTCATTCAAGGGAAAAGATGCATATAGAGATTCAATTGAGAAATGGTCCATCAGATGGTAATATTCTTCCCAAAAATGCCTATTTTCCTGAGAGGAAGATTAGGTAATGCAGGCCTTTAATACAATCAAATCATTACATCAACCCAATTCCTTCATGTAGCAAAATAGTAAGTCAAAACTAGTGACCATTCTCATTGCCCTTCTATTGCTCCTCCTTTTTCTACATTCCTCTTCTTATCATTTTTATATATTCTGCAGATCATGAATACTCCTTTAAAATGAAATTAAATAAAATGCATAATTGAAGCCTAATAAATAGCGCACTTGATAACACAAGTGCACATCTCAAATTCTTTTTCATGGCCTGTGTTTTCATGGCCTCTTTGAATCAGGAGAAAAGTTTCTCAGCAAAGTGTTGCCTGCCCTCACACAATTTAACCTACGGTAGTTTCAGGACATCAGCTGGTAGATTTCCTGTTGTTCTTTTTCCTCCCACCCACCATCATTTATGTGGAGGAGAAACAGCCAGCAGTTGCTATCCTGAACATGTGCTGGGATCCGGTGAAGATTCAGACCTTGTTTTATATTACTTTCTAAATGCCTATAGATAGCCCTCACTTAATGACATAGTCATGTCATCATTATTTGAAATTTTTACTGCTAGCTTTTCTGCTTGTCAGAAGCCAGGTGTGAAGCTCACAAGTGGCAATCATATGCCCGTGTTGATTAATAATGGATTGCCACATTTGCAATGGCATTTGCGATGATCATAAAGTTGTAAACTATCCAATTTCAATTGTGACGGCATGAACATTCAATCATGTGACCACATGAACATTGCAGTGGTCATGGGTGCAAGAACTGATCAGAATGTTAATTTTTCAGCACCGTCATAACTCTAAACAGTTGCTAAAACAAGGCAGTCATTAAACAAAAACGACCAGTATTCCAACAAAGCTCTTCATGGACAAAACTACAAAAAAAATTCAAAAATGATGCCATCTACAGGTCAACTGATTCCAACCTCCAGAAATCCAGATGACTTGTAGGCAGCAGCATCTGTGTGATTGCTTCATACATCTTTCCCTTTGATAGGGAAATTGGTTGCCCTATCAAAGAAATACAAGTCTCATATGCTATGCTAAACAGCCACCTGCCTCTCCAAAGTCTTTTTAAGTGCTCAGACTGGCTTTGAAATACCAACAAAAATAATACTGCTATATCAGTACTATTGTGCCTCTGGATTTTTTTACCTTTTATATTTTTCTGGAAAAAAAATCAGAAGCCAATTTCTCTGCAAATTGTTTTTAATCAAGAGACATTTCTCTTTCTGATTCACCAAGCACACTGTGTATTTGTGTGCTACAAGTTTTCTATGCATTAGAATTTCCCCAATACCTAACAGACATACAAATACATACCCACAAAAACAAATTGTTGCTCTCTAGTATATGAGCACCAAATAGTATATGAGCACCAATTTTCACCTGACAGATTTAGTGATGCCTAGAGATCTGATATTCCAGGGTAAAGAGACCCAGACTGGGCATCAAGTTTCTCTTGCAGCCTAAGCTAGAATAACTTTGTCACCATGTTATACTGAAATGAGTTGGGGAGAGAACATTTAAATGGCAAAGTTACCAGGCCAGTTGGAATGGAGAAGATGGTTGTGACTGACAGCATCATTCCCAGGCAAGTGTCCTAAAATTATATATATATATATATAATTATATATATATAATATATATAATTATATATTATATAATTATAAATATTTTTTATATTTTTTATTTATTTATAATAATATAAATATATTATATAATTATAAATATATAATTATATATTATATATATATATATATATATATGTGTGTGTGTGTGTGTGTGTGTGTGTGTGTGTACATATATATATGTTTTCTTAGGCTTTCGCGGGTACTTACATGTGTGCT
>BLBF01000037.1:2703912-2759505 GCA_015471245.1 Laticauda colubrina
ATATATATATATATATATATATATATATATATATATATATATATATACATACATATACATATATATATACATACATATATATGTTTTCTTAGGCTTTCACGGGTACTTACATGTGTGCTGTTTAGCTTCCTTCGGGTATTATCCCACGTCATTGTAGTTCTGTTAAAGTTGTAGCAACGTTTCAGCAGAATCTCATCTGCCATCATCAGGCTTCTGTATAGAGTTTGTTTGTGGGTCAGGGTCTCCCAGCAGTTGGTTTTATGGCCTCCCAAAAATACACAAAGAAGGCATACCTCTCAGACCCATAGTGAGCTCCAAAGGAGCACCATTACAAAACCTAGCTAAACACTTAGCAAAACAACTACAGCCCCATGCTGAAACCGCAGCTTCATATGTACAAAACTCATACCACTTCTTTGAAATGATCAAAGATCTAGACATGGAACAAGAAGATCTGCTTGTAAGTTTTGACGTGGTTTCACTATTCATTCAAGTCCTGATAAAAGAAACTCTTGAAATCATCAAAAATAAATACCAACCAGCTAAAGACCTCATGGAACTAACAGAACACTGCCTATCCAACACATATTTCATATACATAGGACAAAGATACAAGCAAATTGAAGGAGCCCCTATGGGATCACCACTGTCACCCGTCATTGCAAACCTGTTCATGGAAGAATTCGAATCCAGAGCCCTGGCTAATGCCACCCACAAACCCAAACTATGGCTAAGATACATCGATGACACATTTGTGATTTGTCCCCATGGAAAAGAAAACCTAAACTATTTCCTAACACACCTAAACAGCACACACCCCAAAATCAAGTTCACCATGGAAATGGAAATAAACAAACAACTACCATTTCTAGATGTACTAATCTACAAAAGAACAGATGGTACACTGCGACACACCGTATACCAAAAGAAAACACACACCAACCGCTACCTCAACGCCCAATCCAACCATCACCCAGCACAGATAGATTCCATGGCCAAAACATTAATTACCAGAACGAAATGCCTGGCAGACAAGACACATATTAAGACTGAACTATGCACCCTGACTGAAGTATTGACAGCCAACGGCTTCCACAAAAACAAAATCACCAGCTTGATCCACAAAAACACACCAAGACATAACCGAGACCTAGAAGATCAACAGACCTATGGAACAGCTGTCCTGCCCTACATAAGAGGTACTACAGACAAAATCAGTAAGATACTACACAGGCATCACATCAAGACTGCCTTCAAAACAGACAAAATAATAGCAGCCATCCTTAGAAACCCCAAAGATAAAATTGACCTGGAAAACCAAGGCATATACGAAGTTCCCTGTGCATCATGCCCGGCCACATACACTGGACAGATCAATAGAAGAATAAGTACCCGCCTGGATGAACACAAAAATGCAGTAAAAAAGCTGGAACACACCTCCTCACTAGTCCAACACATGAAAACCACAGGTCACAGCATCAAATTCAGTGGCACTAAAACCCTAGCCACTATAGAAAACCCCAGCCACAGAATCATCAGAGAAGCCATAGAGATTGAAAAAAGACCTGAAAGCATGAATAGAAGAGATGATTCCACCAGCCTGTCAATCATTTGGAAGCCTGCACTCTCAAATAGAAAGATCTCCACACCACAAGCCAGGCAAACCCCTGGACACAAACAGACTCCCCCTGATACCTCCAGCTCAAACATACCCCAACCAGGCACCCAGATGAAACCTAGCTTTCTAATAGAAAATAGCCATCCTTTTACGCGAAGCCAAGCTGCACTGAAAGCCTCCAGTACAGGAACACAGTGTTGCCAGCCAATGAAGGCCACAAAACAGACAGAAGATATTAGAAGCACCAATCAAACAAACTCCAAGACCAATAAACACAGACCAAGACTCCCAACCAATCAGGATGTAGAAAAAACCATCCTGGGACAACAGTAGGCTAGCCTCAAATTTAAAACTAACGGCTGTGATAACCTGACCCACATATGAACTCAATACAGAAGCCTGATGATGGCAGATGATATTCTGCTGAAACATTGCTACAACTTTAAAAGCACTACAATGACGTGGGAGAATACCCGAAGATAGCTGAACAGCACACACACATATATATATATTTATATATATATAATTCAGCTTTGTTCGGGTATTATCCCATGTCATTGGAGTTGTGCTTTTAAACCATTCTGGCATAGCAGTTGGCTAGCCCCAGATTTAAAACTGAAACAACTGTAAAAGTCTGACTCACAGACTCACATATATATATAGGTTTTCATAGATTTTCACGGGTACAGGTTTGTAGGTCTAGGTGTGTTCGGATCTTTTCACTTGTAAGATTAAGAATATCTCACTGTTTGCACTGGCACGAAGCCAAAAGCACCAGCCTGAGGATGGCGAGTGGGATTTCACCGAAACATCACCAAGATACTCTTAATCTTACACGAGAAAAGACCCAAACACACCTAGACCTACATACAGGTTTGTATATATATATATAGGTTTATATTTACATATAAATATATATATCCCTAGGGAAGTATCCTACATGGTTGGCATTGGATGTATTGTTTTGGGACATGAGGAAAAACATCCCGTCTTTGCAAGGATGGTTGTTTTATACAAAATTGAGATGGAAATAATCTCTACAAGACACTCCATCTTGAATGTTTCATATTCCTGGGAATAATTCAACCAGAGGACAGGTTTTTAGTCTTAAGTGTGGGGCAGGACTTGGAAATTCTGAAGCAACAGTGTGGTGAGCTGCTCCCTGTGTATGTTTTTTTAGCAATGCCCTCCATATAGTATGGTTTCACCACAGTTAGGTGTGGTTTTGGCCTGTAACTCTGTCAGGTCATGCTCAACCTGTTCCACCTAATGCAGGTTTCTTCCTCCTCCCCTTCTCTCAGTCTTGTCAAGCAAGAATTACTGAAAACACACACACACACACAGGCCTCCAACTGCATTTCTGGAAAATAACTAGTGGCATATCATTTGTTTCAAATCATTGTATGCCACCCCTTCACTCCATTGGCCTACTATATTGGGTTGTCAGTGGGTGTGTCCGTATGAGTAAATCTGTAGTTGTATGGAATGAATCCAGAAGATAGTAGTTTGGAGATAAAACTGAAGGTCTGCTGAGAAATTATGAAAGACATAAAGCTACCACAAGTGTGTGTAGGTGTATTTGTGTGTGTGCATCCACAAATACACAGGTAAACATTCATTCATTAGCAGCATATGTATTGGACTAATGGAGACATCTAAAAACATTGAGAGTATATTGTGAGAATTTTCACAAACTTGCTGTGAATGGGAGAGATGGAGATTAGCTGCTTAATTACCACCATGACCAGTCTCAAAGCATTCATACTGAAGCCCCTGTCACACTGCAGCAACGGATGGAAAGAAGATGTAAAATGGAGAAAAACACTTACCATCCATTGGTTAACACGATGCTTCCGTTTTGTACTCACTGCCTCCGTTTTGCTTCCTCTCTATCCGTCCAGCATCCATCTATTGACATTTTATCTGCTCAAAAGGTTTTGAGCTGCTCAAAACTTTTGAGCAGAAAATGTATCAAAGACGTCCATTCTGCATCCGCTAGGCATACGGGGGACATCCGTTCTGCCTCCGTTGTCATCCGTTATGCATCCGCTATATCCGCTAGGCAGCCGCTGCACATCCGTGCAACTCGCAGCCACTCCAGAGGAAAGTGGACACAGGGAGGAAGCAAAACGGACGTGAAACGGATGCGCAGCGTTAGTAGCATGGACGGAGAAAGGATGAAAGCGGATGCAGCTTGCAAAAAAGCATTTAAAATGGAAAAAACATTCGCAGAAGGGACCTATCTTGGATATTAAGGATGTCTAGAGGATGCCTAGAGGATGCAAAAGGATGCTTCCGTTCCGGATCCGCTTTCCATCCGCTCTGCGTCCTCCCACCGTCCATTCCTTTCCGTGTTATCCACTCTGTTTATGCAAATTTTTGCCCCTTTTGAGAGCAGATAACAACGGATGGAACATTTTTCTCGTCCGCTGTGTCCTTTTTCAAACGTTTTGCATCCATTGGGCAGTGTGACAGGGCCTTTATATTTCTTGTTTTAAATATTCAGGATATTTAATGATCTATCCTTTCCTCTATTATATAAAAAATAATATAAAAATGATTAAATACTGACTAAAATTAACAGTAAAAGAAGTGGAAAATCATTTATCAATTAAAGATTGGTGAAAGAAATGTATTTTTATAGATGTTACAAATGCTGAAAGATCTCCTGAGAGAGCCAGCTGCAGAACCTGGGGTGCAACCCAGAGAAAGGCTCATTCCACTTTGCCTGAAAGACAGGTCTCTTGAATGGGGACAACTTGCAAAAGGATCTTTCCTTCAGATAATGAGACAGGCAAATCCTTAAGGCCCTGTCACACTGCCCAATGGATGCAAAACGGACACAACGGACGAGCAAAATGTTCCATCCATTGTTATCCACTCTCAAAAGGGGCAAAAATTTGCATAACCAGAGCGGATAACACGGACGCGGGGAGGATGCAGAGCGGATGGAAAACAGATGCGGAACGGACGCCTAGCGGATGAAAGCGGATGAGAGCAGATGGCACATCCGCAGGGCTTCCGGGGGGCCTCAGCAAAGTGGACGCGGAACAGAAAGAGTGGATGCAGAGCGGATGCACAGCGGATGAAGCGGATGCAGAGCGGATGCACAGTGGAAGCCTAGCGGAAGCCTAATGGATGCCTGGCATTAATTGCGCATGCGGGGAGGATGCATTGCGCAAGCCCCCCGGATATAAAGGGAAGCAGCTCGCATGTGGCCAGCATTCGGAGGAAAGACCTGTTGCAGGATACTTCGAGTCCTTGCCTGCCCTGCCTGCCTGCATGCCTGCCTGCAAGCCTTGCTGCCAGCCTTCCTGCCAGCCTGCCTCCAAGCCTCCTGGCCAGTCTCCCTGCCAGCCTTGCTCTCTGCCTGCCTTCCAGCCTCCCTGTCAGGCAGTCTGCCTGCCAGCCTTGGTGCCTGCCTGCTTGCCAGCCTTGCTGCCTGCCTGCCTGCCTTCCTGCCAGGCTTCGTGCCAGCCTTCCTGCCAGGGTCCCTGCCAGCCTTGGTGCCAGGCTTCCTGCCAGCCTTGGTGCCAGGCATCCTGCCAGCCTTGGTGCCAGGCTTCCTGCCAGCCTTGGTGCCTGCCAGCCTCCCTGCCAGCCAGCAACCCCACAACCATGGGGAAGAAGTGAAAGTCTCAGCAACCTGCCGCCATCCCTGGCAAGAGGGACAGGGCCACCCTCCCGCCCCCTGTCCCTGACTCTGCTTCTGCTGGAGTTTCTGCTGAAGCTGCTCCTGGCAGTGGTGCTTCTGCTGCGTACTCTGCTGAAGCTGCTGCTGGTCCTGCTCGTCCTGCTCATGCTCCTGGACTTACTCGTCCTGCTCGTGCTCCTGGACATGCTCTTACTGCTCGTACTGCTCGTGCTCCTGGTCTTGCTCGTCCTGCTCATGCTCCTGGTCCTGCTCGTGCTCCTGGTCCTGCTGGTGCTGCTGGTACTGCTGGTGCTGCTGGGGCTGGTGCTGCTGGGGCTCCTGGTGATTAATCTGCTTCTGCTATTCCTGGTCCTGTTGATCCTGCTGCTGCTGCTGCTTCTGCTGCTGCTGCTGCTGCTGATGATGATCCTGCTGCTCCTGCTGCTCCTGATGCTGCTGCTGATGATTATGATCCTGATGATGATGATGATGATGATGATGATCCTGCTGGTGCTGCTGCTGCTGGTGGTGTGGAGGAGCAGCCCCTACCACCTGGGAGCCCCTCTGATGAGGGCCCATCTGGTCCTGCCAAAGGGAGGAAGAGGCATGGGAGGGGAAGGGGATGGGAGAGGAGGCAATACTTCATTGAGGAGGAACATGAGGATGAGGTGCTGGAGTGGCTGAGAGAGAATGATTATCTGTGGCGGAAGGGACACCGGCTGTACAGGGACACCAAAAGGAAGCAGGCTGCATGGAGAGAGAGGGCAGAGAGTATGGGTTACACTTCCTCGGTTGGTGGAAACTATGCACACCTGGTACGGGAAGCTGCACCTGAAGAAATCTGGCCAGGCCACAGTAAAGCTGACGGACAGAGAGACCTACATCATGGCCAGGTGCAGTTTCCTGGAGGGTGAGATCCGCCACCGAGGAGCACCAGGAGCCCCTCTGTCTACCCTCTCTCTCCGGCAGCCTGCTGCGACCCAGTCCTCTTCCGGCCGAGAGTCAGTCCCTGTCTCCAGGCAAGTTTCTGTGGAGCGTGCCACGGCGGAGAACCTGCAGACAGCTGTTGTCACCGTGGTGGAGCATGTGGAGGACTCCCTGGTGCGGTGGGAGAGAGGAGACATCGAGTCCACCACAGTCGTAGCCGTATCCACACCCCCCAGCTCCGCCTCCAGAGAAAGGCAGAGAGCCAGACAGCAGGAGGGGCAGAGCCACACTGTCCTCCTGGAGTTCAGGGAAACCATCTGCACCAGTATAGATCTCCTCTCTCAGCTGGTCAGCACCGACTCCTCATCCTCCAACCGCAAGCCCTTCCTCACCTATGTCAATCAGACCCTCAAGAACCCCAGTACCAGGTGGTGAAGGACTGGATCACGGAGCTGTTTCACAACCCTCCAGACCCAGAGGAACCTGCTCCCACCCAGTCCAGGTCTGCTCCTCCACCCCAGGTGATGTCCCTCCCATACCAAGGCTTCCCACAGCCCCTCACCTACCAGGGCTACGGCTACCAGGAGGTCCAGCAGCACAGGCAGCAGCCCTTCCCAGCCCAGGCACAGAGTCATCGGGCGACACCGTTGCCACCGGTTCCACTGATGCCACCGATGCCACCCACAACAATGATGCCACCGACGACAGCGATGCCACCCACGCCAGTCCTCACCCAGCTGCAGACCAGACAGCCCCACTACACTACTCCTTCCTCCACCACAAACCCCGGCCTCAGTACATCTCTCATCAGTACTGGGGCTGACACCCCATGGCATGGAGGAAGGACCTCTCAGCATCGCGGGTCTGAGCCAGCTGTCTGAGAGCTTCCTCAACACACCGTCCCCTGTTGTCCTCTTGGGGCCAGGCACCCCAATGATGATACAGACCAGCACTCCAGCACCACCCACCTCCACAACACCTGGACCCTTCACCCCTGAGACTGGGCACACCTCCGAGTGACCAATAAGAGTGCCAGAGACTGGGTAGCTGGCTACCTGTAGTCTTTATTTGTACACTTGACTTGGGTCATTTTTGTTTTACAGCTTGTTGTTCAGTAAAGTTTATCTTTGATTCACACATTTCATTTCTTTTTTTTAATAAAGTCTTGGTGGAAACTTTTAGAAATGGTTTAAGCCTTTGCATGCTTGTGGGATGGGTTAAGATAGCAGTGGGATGGGCAGGGATACCTGTGGGATGGGTAATAGCTGTGGGATGGGCAGGGATACCTTTGGGATGGGTAACAGCTGTGGGATGAGTAAGGATAGCAGTGGGATAGATAAGCCTCCAGTGCAAGCATAGTGGGATTGTATGGTCCACCCTCCCTGGTGCCACACCTATGGCCCTTTATTATCAATAATAATGTGGTAATCATCCACACATGTCAACACAAACACAACTCTTTATTAAATGCCCTGTTCATTGTAGGCCAACCAAACATACATGGCCCAAACTCATCCGTGTGATGAGACAGGCTGAAGGAAGCATCCATTAAGCATCTACCATCCTGTCTTGCCACTCCACCGCTCCAGCTGGGGAGTTGCACCAATGTCTCAGGAGGTTGCGCTGCTTCTTCCCTTCATGTGAGGTTCTGTTGGGGCCTTGCACATCCTGAGTGTCTATCAGGTTTCGCCCTTGCCTCCATTCCCCATGCTCCATGTCCCCATTGCCTTGTTGTAGGTCCACGAGCCTGTTCTGCAAGACTGGGTAGCGGGTGCGCATGAGATTGTGCAGGATGCAGCAAGCTTCCACGATCCTCCTCACGGTCTCTGGGCGATTCTGCATGGTGGTGAGAAGTACCTGGAACCTGTTGGCCAGGATGCCAAAGGCGTTCTCCACCATCCGCCTTGCCCTGGACAGCCTGTAGTTGAAGATCCTCTCTTCACGGGTGAGATGTCTTGAAGTGTAGGTCTTCATGAGTTAGGTTCTGAGGGAGAAGGTGTCATCCCCCACGATGAAGTAGGGCACATCTTGCATGTCCTTGGGCAGGGGGTCTGGATCTGGAAAGCCCATGATGAGGTTGCCTTCCAGCCCCTCCTTGAGGTCACTGATGTTGTTTGCCTGGGCATCTGAACATGAGCCGCTGCCTGAAGCATCGATGTACATGAACTTGTAGTCAGCATCGACTATGGCAAAGAGGACGATGCTGAAGAAGCCCTTGTAGTTGAAATAAGTGAACCCGACTTGGGTGGTGCTTTGCAGGCCACGTGCTTGCCATCGATGGCTCCAACGGTGTGTGGGAAGTTCCACCTCTGATACCACTGCTCTGCAACTTTCTTCCATCCTTCTTCAGTGGAGGGGCCCTGGAGGAGCTCCTGCAGGTATTCTTTGATGATGGCCTGCACCACTTCTCTGACCACAATGCTGATGGTGTTGTGTGGCACCCTCCAGCCGTACTGCATGCTCCTGTAGGTGGTCCCTGAGGCCAGGTGGCGCAGAGTGAGTGCCACCTTGAGCCCAGGTTCCAGGCTGGGCCGGAAGTTGGTGTTTGCCTTGGTCAACCTGGGTGTCAGGCGCTGCACAACTTCGTCAAACATGGCTGGAGGCATCCTCATGAAGTTCTGGAATGCCCGAGTGTCTTTGTTCTTGAGCTCCACCATCAGCTTGTTGTACATTCCGTACTCTGCTCTTCTCCCGATCCATCTTCGGACCCAGACGCTTCTTGGCCGCCTCCTTTTCTTCCCGTAGTAGAGTTCACAGAGCCTGTAGATGGCTTTGCACTGTTGCAGAAGGATGGTGGCTGCCAAAAGGACTGTGTTACGATCCACGGTGGACATGACTGGATGCTGTGGAAGAGCAAGAGTCAGATGAAGGCTGCAGAGGTCTGCACAGCTAGGCTGCTGGTCTGAAAGTGAGATGCAGGTGAGTTGCTCCCCCTTTTTATAGGCAGTATATGTGTCCCTTTGCATCCTCTAGGCATCCTCTAGGCATCCTCTAGACATCCTTAATATCCGAGATAGGTCCCGTCTGCGAACGTTTTTTCTGTTTTAAACGCTTTGTTTCTGTGCTGCATCCGTTCTGCATCCGTTCTGCATCTGTTCTGCGTCCGTTCCGCTTCCTCCCTGCGTCCGAGCGGATGCGAGTTGCGCGGATGTGGAACGGATGCCTAGCGGATATAGCGGATGCGTAACGGATGCAGAACGGATGCGTAGCAGATGCGTAGCAGATGCAGAATGGATGAATTGGATGCATTTTCCACGCAAATGTTTTGGGCAGCTCAAAACTTTTTGAGCGGATGAAACGTCAATAGACGGATGCTGGACGGATAGAGAGGAAGCAAAACGGAGGCAGTGAGTACATCGCGTTAACCAACGGATGGCAAGCTTTTTTGTCCGTTTTACATCCTCTTTGCATCCGTTGGTGCAGTGTGACATGGGCTTTAGAGAATTAGACCCTGAACTGCTTAGAGCTCAAAAGATCAATACACCTTAAAATGTGTTTGGTTAGCAACTGGCAACAAAAGGACTTCTTCCAGGCTTTAGGATTTAGCAGTAAGTACAATATCTAGGCCTTTGTCAAGCATACCCTCGTCTAGCACAACAGGTAACTCTCAATGTACAACCATAAGTGAGCCCAAACTTTATGTTGCGAAGCAAAACATTTGTTAAGTGAGTTTTGCCCCATTTTATGACTTTTCTTGACACAGCTGTTAAGTGAATCACTGCAGTTGGTAAATGTGTAACATGATTGTTGAGTGAAACTGATTCCCCCTTTGATTTTGTCAGAAGGTAGCAAAAGGGGATCACATGAGCCATCATAAACATGAGACAGTTGCCAAGCACCTGAATTTTGATCATGGGACTATAGGGATGCTGTAATGGTCATAAGCATGAAAAATTCTCATAAATCACTTTTCTCAATGCCGTTGTAATTTTGAATGGTCACTAAATGAACTGTTGTAAGTTGAGGATTACCTGTGTATAGTATATAAAGATCACCTGTATATAGTATATGTAGCACACTGCAGTTGTCATGCTGGATTTCCCCAAAAGCAAGTTGAGGAGGTTGTTTTCCTGTGTACAATTGCAGCTTCCTTTTGTCCTTTATTTCTTAATCAGAGGAGCCCAGTGCAAAGCACCGCATTGCAGTCACCCATCATTTTGATTGCTTGAAAAATGTCTATGAGATTTAAGTAGAACCCAGAGGCATTCTTGCAAATAGAGATGGTGCTAGAAGCATGTAATTTGCTATGCAACATGCCAGCTTTCTACTTAAAAAATAAAATGAAATGAAATAACCTAAATGTAAAGTCTTAATTCTAACTAAATCTATTGATCTAAAATAAGAAGAGCAGCGAGTCTGGAAAGCTGATTGACTCTTGGCTAAATGTATTTTGTTTAAACTTATTTAATTCCTATCCTTTTCACCAATTAATATTATTCAGTGCCATCTCCATACTTGTCCTATCTTTAAAGGCCACAATTAAGGTGTATGAAATAGTTCCTTGTGATAATTTTGAAATATACATTATTAAGACAAAAGAAATTGGACATGTTTAACTTGCAGAAGATCTGTAGAGATCGGACACTGGAGTAGAAAAAATAAACCTAGCCAAAAAAAAAAAAAAAGGAGATTGCACCTCCCAAATTTTAGCTGCGAGCAGGGTCAAAATCCAGTTCTTCCCTTTGCTTAATGCCATCAGACCCAAATTTATCCTCCCTGCCTCGACTACCCCTTCCCTTGCAATCCTATCTAAACCAAACAGTAGAAATACAGTCCAAAGATAGTTCTTATAACAAGACTGAAACCTAGAGAAATCCCAAACTTTTATCCTCTATTATTTGTTGATATCAACATTTCATCTCCTTTAACAATGGACTTCCACAGTTCTGCTGCCCTCCTGAAAGGCCCATTTCATCTTAAAATAGAACTAACTCCAGACTTGCTTAGTTCTACAAATTGTCCAGCAAACTATATCTCTAGACTTTCCTGCCTTATAGCCCTCAAAGTCTAGAAAAACCTTTACTCTTCTATTGTTTGGAGTCCCTCTTTCTTGTAGAGCAGTCATCCAATTACCGTTGCAATAAATCTGGTTCTTCCCCTCAGTGTTGTATTCCTTTTTCAGACTGAATCCATGGCAATAGTCTTTTAAATGCTAAAGGATTGATTTTTCCTCTGTTGCCAGTGACAATAACATTACGGTCAATGGGCTTTCTTTATAGGAGAGCAGATCTGGTTGAATATTAAGGAAATCTCCTACGTAGAATATGTGTCCAATGGAACAAATGACATAGCATTATTTCAAACCAAAGCTGGACATCAGTCTTTTGGTTTTTGACCAGAAAGTTAACCTTTAGGACTCCTTCCTGGACAGTCTATGATTCCAGAGTCTAGATTCTCCTTCTCCAATCTGGCATCCACTAAACTGTACCTCATATCATCCCTGGCCACCAAGCCATTGTGTGTACCCTAAGGCGCACAAATAGCTGCAGCCACATGCTCTCATAATATTTAGTGAAATAAATATTTCTACAGCAGGGGTGTCAAACTCGATTTCATTGAGGGCTGCTTCAGGGTTGTGTTTGACCTCGGGAGGCTGGGATGAGACTGGCCAGGGTAGGCATAGCCAGCTCCACATCATTCATATCGGGGGTGCCTGTGGTGGCCTGAGTGCTCTGCCAGCAAAAATGGAGCTTGCAGTGAAAATGGAGTTTGCAGCAAAAATGGAGCGCTCTGCCAGCGAAAACGAAGTTCACCACACAGAGCCCCCCTGAGATCCATTGTTGCTAGGAGAAGCCATCACAACTGAAAACAGAGCTCAGGAGAGCCACATGCAGTTCTCCCAAGCTCTGTTTTTGCTGCCAAAGACACTGCAGGCTGGTCCTTCACTGTTTCCAGGATAGCCCCACCAGCCACATTTAAGCATCCCATGGGCCGGATCCAGCTCCCAGGCCTTGAGTTTGACACCCCTGCTCTACAGCATACTAATACTTCAACAGGGTCAATGGTCAGATTATATCTTCTTCTGTTTTAATATATATTTAAGAGATTGCACAATATGTCTTTAGTTTATGCTGGCCAAGAGTGCAAAGTATGGCATCAAATATCTAACAGACTTGTATACATTGAGGAGGTAGGTTTTTTTAAAAAAAAAATCATGTGAATTTGGGAAGGAAGCTGATTTCAGCATGAATAGCAATCAAGAAGTCACGGGTACATCTCTGTGATTCTTGAACATGCCAGAGCCTGTATTGTGGAATCATGAAGACTGATAAAGCAACCCACTTGGCAAGAATATATACTCTGGAAGATTCTCAAATGTTTCAGATATTAATAATCATACACAGAGAGCTAACTAGATGAACAGGTGTTACAAGTCTCCTTTAAAATATTGAATGATCTTTTCCATGATATATTTCATAGACTTGTTGGAAGAAAAAAATCCATCTGGTTCAGTTCCAAGCTGGGAGAAAGACATTGGAAAGCATGGAGGCTGATTGGAAAGATGACTTAATGATGAAGCAGAACCACGTGCGATTCTGGGCATCTGACAAAATGGAGTTGACGAGTACATGGATTTTTATAAGTTTCAGAGATCTGCTATGCGGGTTGTGCAATGTCTGAAATGAGATTGTGCAATGTAGTGAGCTCTGTGTCTTCTGCTAAATAGTAATGGGTTAATTCTATTATATCCTGAAGGATCATGTCCTGTTCTTCTTAATCCCATCACCCTGAAGCTGAAAGTCTTTTGTTTTGTAGATAGGCGAGCCCAGTCTTTCTTAATGGGCACAAAATATCTGCTGGAGGAGGGGGGCTATTAAGAAAGACTGAGTCTGCTTTCTGTCTTTAAGAGCATGTTTGTCCATTTCTCCTTTTGGGGAAATATAATATTCTGCCTTTTTAATATTTTCCACAGGAAATTGGGGGGAGGGGGCTTCCCATAGACTTATGATGAGGAAAAGAACCTGGAGGTAGGACGAATTGGGATAATTTGAGATATGTTTTCTTTCTCCTAAGAATGAACAAGTCAAAACTGTCCTATTTTGATTTTAAAATGTACATTCAATTCTAATCCCAATGCATTGTCCCAATTCCAACTTATTGTCAAGCTGCATTAAAAGTGGTGTGGGTGGAGGAACTGAAAGTTTTTGTAAAAAGTTGAAATTGGGATAGGAAATTGCTTCTGCAGATTTCAACCTGCTCTGAGGAAAAGCAAAAGCAGGTTACATCTTTTGAGGTTTTCCCATGGCAGGTCATTGATAGGAGTGATTATTTTCCCATGAATAATGCACGGGAACCAAGGAGCGAGTCAAATCGGACTTTTCTCCAAAGTATTTATGGAACTGAAAGGGAAAGTTGTGGTCTCTGCACCATTTTATTTTTCATACAACTAAGTCTTAAAATAATATTTTAGTAGTAATATTTGAAAGGATAAAAGCAATGTGCATAGGACTATGAGCGAGTCCATAAGAATGTACAGAAGCCTGTAATGCTGTCTTTTTTTTTTTTTTTTAATGCTCTGATTAGTTTCCTTCCCCAGGATGTCTTTCCTTTGGCTGATGGCCAAAGGATAAATCAAAATAAATTCAACAAGTCAAATAAAATGCTTTTGTATGTGAATTAGGAAACATAAAAAAGCATTTTACATACACGGATAACAACTTAGTGGAAAATAAAAGTAAAAAATACATAGTACAAACAAACAAGCAAAAAAAGTACTCAATTTTCTCAGAAGTCTTTTCCAATTGAAATTATATATTTAAAATGTTGATGAACAACTCCAATCAGCAGGTTCTATTACAAATGAGGTATATATTTGCCATTTCATTGTTTGTAATAATTACATCCAACAAACTAAATTCTTCCATCAATCTAGATAAATTCCAAATACTAAAGTCAATAAGCAGAATTCTTTCTAAAATCATGTGGACAGTACTGGGAAATTCAGCTAAAGACCTAATACCAGAACCAAACCATAAAAATCAGGGTTATAACTCCTAAATAATAATTTCACTATTAAGGTGATTACAATTCACCCATATGAAATATTTGAGGTGTCAAATAAGCCTGCAGAAGTTTTAAGATAAAAAGCAATAATCAATGCCTTAACCACTTGATTAAAAAAAAATTAATGCAACACCCTCCCCAATCCACATTATTTCTTGCTTTATGCATTTCAGAAGCAGCTAAAGCAATATAAGTCAAATACAGTCTATGTGCAAAATATTGGGTAATAACCAATTATGCTCCTTCTTCTTTTCCATCCATCCATCCATCCATCACACAGCAATAAAATGGGATTCATATAAACTAAATAAGAGACAAGTGCATGGATGTGAAAGGAACAATGTAAGAATAAATAGGATTACAACATACATGCATTCAAAATCCTTAAGATCTGCACACTGAAATAAGCTAGTTTTTTTTTTAAGACAGTTTGCAACCGAGTTTGACTAATGATAACAAATGTTAGCAGGGTTGGAGTAAGTAGCCACATTACAATAAAAGATCTGCAGGGTAGTCTAAGAAGATTTTTTTTTTATTGTCCAGAAGAGGACAATAGAAAAAGCATTTCCATAATGTCACCAGGAGCGCTTCTTATGCTTCCTTTCCAAATCCTTTCTAAGAGGCACAGTGGTTCAATTTCCAAATCATCTCATCAAATACATTTAAATTTGCCCCATATAACTATTGCACAGTAATTAAGCATGATATATTGACTTGCTACACATATGCATATAAATGTAAGATTGGCTCCTATCTAATATGCAAACAGATCTCTATCGATTACCGATTTCCTTGCTACAGCTAATTTCCAGAGTCATTGTATCATTTAGATGGAGCACTCCAACAAGACAAAAATGAAGATGGACAAGTTCCAAAGAACTAGTCTTGTCAATTTTTCTAAAGGATCAAGGTTATGGTGGAATGTCGAATGGAGGAGGTGCTATTTTCTGGATCCTCTGGATCCTTGAATCTTCCAACCCATGCCCAGGCCCTCTTGAATCTGTTTGACTGGTCTGAATTTATTTACAATTAGATATGTGTCAGAATATTGGGATAAGCTTTTTTCTTCTGAATTTTCAGCCCCACTTGTCTCTGGCCAGGTCCCCAACATGCTTTCTTTTGAAGATGAAGACCTACACAACCAGGGACACCATCTCTATGTATTCAACAGATGTTTTCTTTTATTTTCACACTTCAGCTTTATTCGGTCAAAGCTGGCAGAGGAAAAGTGACCCCTGAAAGTCCTTAAAATGCCCAGCATATTTGCTGGTATTGCCTGAAATGTTTTCTATTTTTTTAAATCCCTCTCACTGCCAAGGTGCTTACGACTTCTTTTCTCACTAATTTATCAGTGTTTCTTATTGTTCTTTTTTTATTCCATTCTATGTGCTGTTCTAGCTGTGCTATGAGCTATCACTGCCTTCTGAAAAACAAATTGCCAACAGAAGGTCAGCAATTTGGCAATTAAAGCTTTGCTAGTTTTTCCTTTTTTCCACTCCCCCATGGCCTCCCTTCCTTTCTTTTTTGCTTCTCCCAACTTTTCAGATGAGAATAAGTATTGCAGCTACAGCTTATACAAGCACTCTTTAAGAAGTTCAGTGGCATAAACATAATGAATCTGAACATCTCGAGCCACTGAATGTGAGCATAATGTACTTGGAGTACTGCATGAACTTAATGTGTTATCCTGTTTAAAACACTGAGCTTATTGTTATAGCTTTATAAATCTGTGTTAACATTTTGGGAAGTTAAGAAGAGAGATGCCCTTTTGCTGATAAGAGTCCTAATAGGACCAGTATGTAATGTTCTAACCATGGTATAGCACTCATGTGTGTTCAGATGATAAGATAATGTTCACATACTGACATTTTGCCAGCTTCTTATGATTGCTTAAGGCAGGACAGAAGGACTGGTGGGGAAGACCAAAAGAAAAAACAAAGACCAAGAAAGCAAGAAAATATGGGGCTGTGAGTAAGCAGGGCATGAAGCAAAGAGAAGGGCATACTTGCTGTAGGCTAGTTCACCCACAAATAAATTGTGCAAATTGTCTGTCAGAGAATAATTGCAGGACTGCCTGGTATTCTCATTTATGATGATAACATAATCCATTATGACAAATCTTCCAGATCTTGTCTCATAGAAACCCACGGTGAGTTTGTTTTTCCATTATCATTCAATTTTTCCCACTGATTGGACAACTTTAAGATAACTTAAAAAATCTGAGCTGTAAAATTTAGAAAACTTCTAGATCAGTGATGGCTAACCTTTTTGTCATCGCATGCCAAAAGTGCGCATGCGTGCCTAATGCAATGCATAATGCAATGCGCATGGGACCCATCCCTCTGTGCATGCATGTGTGACACCCCTGCATGCACACCTTGTACCTCTGCACATCTATGCATAACCCCACGTGCCACACACCTCTGCACATGTGTATGCGACCCCCCTGTGCGTCTTCCTCTGCGCATGTGCTATACTTGACAATCATCTGGCTGGCAGGGGGCGTGCACACATGCACAGTGGATCTGTACCATGTGACAACACACATGCTGACAGAAATGACTTTGCATGCCACTTCCGGCATGCATGCCATAGGTTTGCCATCATGGTTCTAGATAATGTAAAGTTAGAGTTTTCCTGAATCTCTTAATCACCTAGCTGCCTGGATTGTTTCAGTCCACATCTGGTAGACCTAATGCAATGCCTGAATTCTCATCCTACTGTATTCTAAGCATTATTGGCCTCAATGAACCCACAGGCAACCAGTCAGGAGGGAAAGACTTCAACATATATGATTATGTTAATCTTGAATGTATAAGTTATTACCGGAGACACACTTTCAAAATGAGCTAGGCAGCAGAGCTAAGTAATTTGGCCTTTTTAACATTAAGTGCTAGCATTCACTGCCTGTTCTTGCTTTGCTTCTCATTTGCCTTGGGAATACAATCTTCATGACAAAGGCTTTCTTATGTTATCTGGTTTTAAAATGCTCTTTTTAAAAAGGCCGTTGGTTGTAATTCATCTCAGGGAAACAATTGGCAGTTCCTTTTTTCTGCCTGCTGGATCTCTAGATTTTTATTTATGTTCAGAAGAGATTCCAACAGTGATTTAAAGGATGTGGCTATCTATCTCCTAAATTGTTGCTGAGTTCTTATAGCTCCCATGAATGACATAACTCTATTCAAGTCCAGAAGGGAGAGAAAGAATTTGTATTTCAGCTCATCAATATTTTTATGGCTGTTTCTCAGTTATATCACTTCATAAACATGGACATTTTGAACATTAGTCATTTGTGTACTGCTAGTTTTGTTAGTTTATCAAAATTGTGTTCATTCCATGAATTAGCCATCAAAGATGCATCTTGGTCCAGTGAAGGAAACAATACTACCACAATACTTATCCTTATGGAATGTTTCAGCTTCAATTTCACTGTATGGAATATTATCAGAATAGTTATAAAAATGGGTTATAAAACTACACACATTCTTTTTGCATTGATAATAATTACTACTTAAATTAGCAACTCTGTCTTCAATATTCTTCAGCCACTTTTGGGTCTTTGGTTCTAAATGAGAAGTTGATGTGTATAGGTGTGCATGTGTGATATGCATGATATGTGGAAGCACAAATATTCTCTCAAATCTTTGACAAAGAAACATTAGCGTCCAAATGTTTGTGTTTTAATCTGGAAACCTGAAGGTTTTTTTAGGTTCTCTTCTGTAGGAACAGAGAACCTATGATTTTTCCAAATGATGCTAAGATGCACCTCTTAGCAAATCAACATTGAGAGCTACCAAAAATTGTAGGCCAACAATATTTGGTAAGGTCAAAGTTTCTCCAAACTGCTGTATGAATTTTATTTATTTCAGTTATACCTTCCAATTTTCTAGCTTCAATTTTTTCAACTTTTTGATACATGTATCAAGCATGTAATATGATTTATGAGATCACACATAATTCTACTTTCTTTCTGTCTCAACTGAAGAATTTCCCATGTCCTAACTCATAAGGTTTTGCCAAGTAAGCCTTATTACACAGTAACATCAAGTGAATTATGAAATGGTTTCCCCACAGTAAGCACTGCGAAATGATGTTGCAATGTTTACAGTTGATCTGATCTTCAAATATATTGGACACATAACCTGCTTGTGACTATTCAGTTCAGATTCTCCCAGTTTCACAATCAGCATCTTTGAGTAATTGTATCTACATGCCCAGGTTCAAGAACAGATCTCTTATTGCATATTTCTTTTTTTAAAAAAAATATTTTAAACAAACATAGACAAACAAAATATAAAACCATCTTCCAGTTATATACAGTGTGTAGGTTGGTTACAAGTCTTTTGTGCTTCATCTCCATAGTCCTCACTTTTAATTTACTTACTGCATATTTCAAAGCATCCAAAAGTGGTATTTGCCAAAAAGAATTCTAATTTGTTCACCATAACAGACTGGAAAGGAGATGTAATCATCATCGTCTTCAGTTAGTCCATTTGATGCAGAATTTATCCAAACTATCTAAATGTTATATCAATGTATTCTGTGATATAGATGAATTAATTTTATCATGCCTAATAATATTTATATATTCTGTGTCTTATTCAAGAAAGTGTAGGATTTCATCCAATAGGTTTAAATTATAAGAAAATGAATTTCAAATCCTAGGTAAAATTATTCCATAACTATTCCAATAGCAGAATGCAATCCTAGGAGAAGTGAAAAGTTTACATGAATATATATTTAAGTTAAGAACAGAACTGTGACATGGAAGCTTAAATATCTGAAACTGGTTTCAATACGATTTAAGCAAATGTACCATCTGAGATAATGTAGTCAAAAACAATTGTGATAACTTTTCAAGATTTTTCCCCGTTCTATTTTTAAGATGTTTCAGATGTTTATTCTACCCAAACCCTTCAACTCTCTTCTCCATAATAGCAATAGCAATAAGACTTAGACTTATATACCGCTTCACAATGCTTTACAGTGCTCTCTAAGCAGTTTACAGAGTCAGCCTATTGCCTCCAACAATCTGGGTCCTCATTTTACCGACCTCAGAAGGATGGAAGGCTGAGTTAACCTTGAGAGGGTGAGGATTGAACTTCTGGCAGTCAGCAGAGACAGCCTGCAATACTGCATTCTAACCAATATGCCACCACAGCTCTTTCATAAGCATAATGTCCATTTAAGTCAGAAAGTGAATGAAAATTGTAGAACAATCTCTAAAAATTAGTTAATAAAATTAATAAAAACAAAGATAGATCACAATTTCCCCTGAGAATCCAGGCTAAAATTCTAATTTTTATCTTGTTCATACACATGATTAGTTTTATTCACTTTGCTATAGATACCTGTAGACCCATATAAAGAAATAGATTGATAATAGTGGTGTTTAACTGCCTCAGTCATATGATTCTAAGTGCATGCCAGTGATGTTCAATCAGATTTTTGTGTCATGAGCATAAAAATGAGGCAGAACTTTAACTTCATTGTCACAGCTACCATCTTAACTTTTTTTATCGTACTCTGAAAAGACTCCTAGTATATTGAATAATATTTTGTTCAATCACTGAAAAACCACTTCTTACAGCCTGGTTAGAGACAGCAGTCCCTAGCCAAATAAAATCTCAAAAGCACAAGCTGGGTTAGATGAGTTTTGTACTATAAGAGAGACCTTGAGGAAATTCTGCTGAAATAGAACATGCTTTGGAAATATGCATTATTGTTCCTTACAGCTGTAGTGAGGAATAAAACCTACTTTCAGAAAGATTCTTAAGAAAGAGGCAAAAGAATTTTTAATTCCAGATGGTGTCTCATCTAAATCCTAACCTAATCTAACTTAGTCAATGACTTCTTTTCAGATCATTTTTCTAATTATGTTTCTACTGGCCCTTAAAAACTTGTAGCACCAGGGTTATTCATTGTTTCTACCCCTTAGCTCAGTGACGGCTAACCTTTTTGTTGTCATGCGCCTGCACCCATAATACAATGCATGTGTGACTCCCCCCATGCTCCCCCTGCCCCAGATACCCAAAAATCAGCTGGCTGGTGGGAGGTGCATGCGTATGCACAATGAAACTGAGCTGGAGCGACGGCTCGTGTGCCGGCAGAGATGGTTCTGTGTGCCACTTCCATCACGTTCACCATCACAGCCTTAGTTTCTTAATAAGAACCAGACCAGTGAGAGTTCTTGGATGCAGCTTTGTTCCGTTCCTCAAATGCTCAATTGAATGAAGTTATCTATGCAACTTCTCTCTGCTCCTGTCAATTAATAACATCAGGACTTCTTCCCAAGCACACAATCACCGGAAGTTTCATTGTTCTGCAGCCAGCCCCAAATGAATGTGGCCAGATACACTTTACTGAAACTTATAGAAGTGACAGTGATAGATGACAGCAGCCCATTCAAGCCAATCATTGTAGGCCTTCTATTTAATAAGCCCTGCAAAGTAGCATGTCCACAGCTAAGTTAGCAGGCAGGAAGGTTATTTCCCCCGAGGAATGCACAATACAAGCCATTTAAGCATTAAATAACAGGTTTGTTTAAAAGCAGATCTAAAATTTATGATATGTGCCCCATTCTTGTAACAGTTCCATTTCACACTTCAAGTGAGGAAATAAAATGGAGTGCTCTCCCCAACTAAAAACAATGTGGTTATAAACTGTTATGCCTGGAAAAGAAGAGTTTGACCTTTAATAAATTCTCAGTCTGGTTTTCTAATCTAGAGCAAGCAAACTCCACCTAGTACTTTCCAGATATTTCAGACTGCAGGTTCCAGTTTACTGGCTAGAAAGACTATTATGAAAGCTGCATTTCAGTACAACTGGGGACCACCAGGTAATCAGTCTTTAATGATATTCACAAACCAATTTTCTAAACTTGATATGATACGATTATTCAGAACATGCACATTGGTTACATTGGAACTGGATAATTGTTCTTGTGACACATCTTAATAGTGGTTCTTAATTGTGCAATTAAGCAAATAGGATGTTGATAAGAAATATATGTAAGGGTATCGGTCGAGAGCAAGTGAACTTTCTATTCTCCAAACCTTCAGAAAGTGATCTGAAATTAGTAGTTGTTTTCACATGTTGACTTGAAAATGTTAATAGCTTTATGAGCCAATCAATGGGACCTTCAGTTGTACCAATAGGAAAGCAGAAAATAAATCATTCAAACAGTGTTCTACTCCAATCCACAATGGAATAGCTAATCCAATCCAATCATGTCAAATCAAATCCCCTTACTCCTCCCACCCCCCCAACAGGAAATATTGATAAACTGAGAATGTGACTCATTCCCCATGCCCTGTTTAATATTTTAATTATGTTTTGTATGCATATGTCTGGTGTTTTGGGGCGTATAGATGGGATCTGAGTATCTCTCTTGGTGGAGAATTTATTGGTTACAAAGCTGTTCCTCCTGCAAACTATGATGTGTCATGAAGTTAGCATTTTTGACACCTTCCACTTTCCTCACATCTAACTGTGATTTTATGCTATTATACTGTATTGGTAAACAAACATCAGGAACAGGATGCAGAACCTGGATGTATGCATAAACATTAAGCAAATATAGTAGTTATATACTATATAGGACATCCAAGCTCTTTCTAGGATAAAAGAAAGAGTTAACAATTTTAACACTAAGTTTACAACACAATACCTGAAATTAGAAATCAGAGTAAACTTAGTCTCACATTATAAGTGGCTAGTGGAACCAGGCCAGTTTTTTCTCTCCAAAGTATAGTTTCCAGTTGTAGGTCATTGCTGGTGGCAGTTAACTATAGCAATTGCTGATAAATCTTCCCAGGGTGTGTTCAGGCAAATATGGAACATGAAACACTTCCAGAAGTAGCAATTTATGTTAAGAAGAAAGCAAAAAAGTTGTACCATTAATGAGGTAACGTATAATTTGCAAGCCTCTGAAATGTAAGTCACTTTCTGCGTAAGCCTCTTACTCTGTAGCTGAAGATGATAAAAATCACACAAGTACCTTCTATGGAGGTCAGGTGGGGGATGGGATGTTTGCCAAAACCACAGGAAAAAAAATCATCCTTACTTTAGAGCCCATATGAATCTTTCAAGGTAGGCCAGGTCAGAAAACAGACAACACAAAGATTATAGGAATGCTACTTTATTGTAGGAAAACAAAATCTTGGCACCCGCCAGAGTTCCTCTCTTCCTCTTTGTCCATCATACACTAAACAGAATAAAGATTGGGTTATTTGAAATTTCTTTCTCATGCTTTTCTAAGACTGAGTTTTTGTTTTCCATTCCTTAAGAAGTCATAATTCTTTCTATATCAAGATTAACTCCACATTCTTTCAGATTCCTCTCCATCTGGAACAGTGCAAGGAACCTTCAGTGGAAGTGCCTTGAGGCTGCACAAGGTGTACATGTGCTCTAATTTCTCCCAAAATGTTTAATACAGTTCCTATCTTAAATCTGTATTATGTTATGTCAAAATAAATCTTCCAGTTTCTGAATGTTTTCCTCCCCTGAAAGAGTTATTTCAGTTTTTCTATCTCATTCTTGTGATGCTTTCATACTTATCTTACATTCCTTCAGGCAATCTTGTTAAAACTTACTTTATTATTATTACTTACTTTATTAACCCCAGCTGCCTATCTTTTTCTAATCTGAGAAGACCTTTCAGAATGTCTTTTCATGGGATTAAATGGAACTGGGGGAAGCCAGGGAAGTTGCTGCCCAATGGAAGGAGAGTTATGTAAAGAAAGGTAGGATAGCAATAGCCATAGCTCTTAGATTTATATACCACTTTACAGTGCTTTTGGGTCCTCAATTTATCAACTTCAGAAGGATGGAAGGCTGAGTCAACCTTGAGCCTGGTGAGAGTCGATCTGCCAAACTGCAGGCAGCTGGCTGCAGCAGAAGTAGACTGCAGTACTGCACTCTAACCACTGTGCCACCATGGCTCATCTCACCCACTTTTGTAAATACAGAAGGAGCAAGAATCCTGCACTTTCATGAGTGTAGTTTCTAATTTAAATCAAAATGGAGAGTAGGTACCTTGGTGGCGCAAGAGTGCAGTACTGCTGCAGGCTACTTCTGCTGCAGCCAGCTGCCTGCAATTGGCAGATCGAATCCCACCAGGCTCAAGGTTGACTCAGCCTTTCATCCTTCTGAGGTGGGTAAAATGAGGGCCCAAATTGTTGGGGGCAATAGGGTGATTCTGCAAAAATACTTAGAGAGAGCTGTAAAGCACTATAAAGCGGTATATACAGTAAGTCTAAGGTCTATTGCTATAGTGCTATTGCTATTTCCAGCTTGTCAAAGAAAAGAAGAATTCCCTCCCTCCCAGAGCAAGGCAGCACTAATTTGATGAGAGGAGAACCATTAAGTTGCATCTGCCTGGTATCTGTACTCTATGGTACTTGACCATAGAATCTGGGATAGATTGCCTTTACAAATGTGCAGTGTTTAATGAATACTTTCTAGTAAACAATGCACAATATAAAAACAAAACATTTATCCCCCTTCTGATCTCCAGTCATCAAATAAATAGCTATTGGATGAAGGGCTGTGAGATGCTGTTATAAAGAATTTATTTAAACATCTGTGTTAAAATAAAAATGAGAATGAATTCTTCCACAAAGCTTAATTAACATTTGATTTTGTTATCAATTGGGGATTTTTTTTCTTCAAAAAGAAAAAAACCCTGGAGGCTGAACTCATTTGAAACCAGAGGACATTTTTTAATATTCTCTAATTAGGCTACTGAGACAAAATGTTTTTCACAAATTATTCTCGACTATTTGTGATAACACTTCAAACAAAGAAATCTACATTAATCCTTCATTGTGTTTTGGACAAAAACTGAACTGCACGAACAAAACTCTTTAACTCTACAGTAGAGAACAGCACAGCTGAATTTTGCCTCTGATGGCAAAATGCAAGTATCAACATTATTAATATTTGATGGCAAGCCACTCAATTGATAGAGGCAGCAGCATTATACATGATGGGATGAATTCATGAACATGAGGTTTTGGAGAAGAAATGAAATTACATGCCCCCCCCAAAAAAAGCCTTCATGAATACAATTAAATCTTTATTTTTTTCTTAAATACCCTTCTCATTGGACCTCAAATATTTTCACTGTTCCCTCTGTCCCTCAGAATAACAGAGCTAAGTCATTAACTGGCTCATTACAGTTTAATATTTGTGTGATTGACATATTGGGCCCCATCCTCTATAAAGGAAAAAATAAGATGATATATATTTTAAAGACATGGGTCCATTCTTTTCTCTTCAGCCATGCTTCAAAGTGCCATGCAATTTTTTTTTCTTTTGCCAACTTAAGAATATTGAGTGTAAACTGGAATATAATGGCATACATTGAGCCGCAGTGGTACAGTGGTTAGAGTGCAGTACTGCGGGCTAGTTCTGCTGACTGCTAGCTGCCTGCAATTTGGCAGTTCAAATCTCACCAGGCTCAAGGTCCAGCCTTTCATCCAAGGTGGGTAAAATGAGGACCTAGATTGTTGGGGTAACTCTAAACCACTTAGAGAGGGCTGTAAAAGAACTGTAAAGCATTTATAAGTCTAAATGCTATTGCTATTGCTATAAATTTGTGAAGCATTAGGATTATGGCTGTTTCCAGTCAAACAATAGAAGTTAGTAGTCTGGCTTCTTTCTTTTCCATACAGTAAAGTGGGGAAATACACAATAATAGCCCATCTACAGTATATGCTTATGATTGTTCCACATGAAACTGAAGACTTCATTTTGGCTACTCAAGGACAAGCTGTGTAGAATAATTCCATAAAAGCAAAAATTCAACACATAAGTAAGAACAGCAAATGTCGCTTATGCAATGAGAAAGATGAAACAGTGAATCATCTTATTAGTGGCTGCAGCAAAGTTTCACAGACTGATTATCCACAATGTCATGATCAAGTTATCAAAACTATATACTGGAAGCTTTGCAAAAGTTGAAAGCAGCAAAAATTACTAGAAACACCAAGTTGACAAAGTTCTTGAAAATGAACAGGTCAAGATTCTGTACTTTTGAATCCAAACAGACAGTCATCTGACTCATAGCATGCTTGACATCACTATTGTGGGAAAGAAAAAAGTCTGTGTCATTGATATTGCAATACCAGGTGATGCACGAATTGAAGAGAAATGGGTAGAAAAAAAATTAAATACCACAATCTGCAAATTGAAGTTAAGAGATTGTGGAGGAAGAAAAAAATGGTTGTATCAATAGTAATAGGAGCCCTTGGACCAATGTCCAAGGGATTGCCGAAATACATGGAAATTTTGAACTTATAAGACCTGAATATTCTGACTTTGCAAAAAACCACCTTAAGGCCATGTCACACTGGCCAATGGATGCAAAACGGACACAATGGAAGAGAAAAATGTTACATCCGTTGTATCCGCACTCAAAAGGGGCAAAAATTTGCATAATTGGAGCAGATAACACGGACGCAGGGAAGACGCAGGGCAGATGCAAAGCGGATGCGGAATGGAAGCCTAGAGGATGGCGCATCCACAGGGCTTCCGGGGGGCCTCAGCGAAGCGGACGCGGAACGGAAAAAGCGGATGCAGAACGGGTGCATAGCGGATGAAGCGGATGCACAGCGGAAGCCTAGCGGATGCACAGTGGAAGCCTAATGGATGCACAGCATTAATTGCGCATGCGGGGGGGATGCATTGCGCAAGCCCCCCGGATATAAAGGGAAGGAGCTCGCACGTCTAGCATTCTGAGGAAAGACCTGCTGATGGACACTTCGAGTTCCTTGCCTGCATATCTGCCTGCAAGCCTTGCTGCCAGCCTGCCTCCAAGCCTGCCTCCCAGCCTCCTGGGCAGCCTCCCTTCCAGCCTTGCTGGCAGCCTGCCTTCCAGCCTCCCTTCCAGCCTTGCTGGCAGCCTGCCTTCCAGCCTCCCTGCCAGCCAGTCTGCCTGCCAGCCTTGGTGCATGCATTCCTGCCAGGCTTCCTGCCAGCCTTGGTGCCTGCCTTCCTGCCAGCCTTCCTGCCAGCCTTCCTGCCAGCCTTCCTGCCAGGCTTCCTAACAGGCTTCCTAACAGGCTTCCTGCCAGCCTTGTTGCCAGCCTTGTTGCTTGCCAGCCTTCCTGCCAGCCTTCCTGCCAGCCAGCAACCCCACAACCATGGGGAAGAAGCGAAAGTCTCAGCAACCTGCCGCCATCCCTGGCAAGAGGGACAGGGCCACCCTCCCGCCCCATGTCCCTGACTCTGCTTCTGCTGGGGCTTCTGCTGCTTGGGCTCGCTCTTCTGTTGCTGGAGCTTCTGCTGTAGCTGCTCCTGGCAGTGGTGCTTCTGCTGCGTACTCTGCTGAAGCTGCTCCTGGTCCTGCTGGTCCTGCTCGTTCTGCTCGTGCTCCTGGTCTTGCTGACCCTGCTGCTGGTGCTTACTCTGCTGCTGCTCATCCTGGTCTTGCTGCTGCTGCTGCTGATCCTGCTGCTGCTGCTGATCCTACTGCTGCTGCTGCTGCTTATGATCCTGCTGGTGATTTTGCTGATGCTGATGCTGATGCTGATGATTATGATCCTGCTGGTGAGGATGCTGCTGCTGCTGCTGCTACTGCTGCTGATGATGATGCTTTTGGTGTGGAGGAGCAGCCCATACAACCTCAAAGTACCTCTGATGAGGGTCCATATGGCCCTGCCAGAAGGAGGAAGAGGCAGACGCATGATAGGGAGAGGAGGCAATACTTCATTGAGGAGGAACACGAGGATGAGGTGCTGGAGTGGCTGAGAGAGAACGACTATCTGTGGCGGAAGGGACACTGGCTGTGCAGGGACACCAAGTGGAAGCAGGCTGCTTGGAGAGAGAGGGCGGAGAGTCTGGGCTACACATCGGATGTGCTCCTCGGCTGGTGGAAGCACAAGCACACCTGGTACGGGAAGCTGCACCGCAAAAAATCTGGCCAGGCCAGGGTTAAGCTGATGGACAGAGAGAAGTACGTCATGACCAAGTGCAGCTTCCTGGAGGGTGAGGTCCACCACCGAGGAGCACCAGGAGCCCAAATCTCTACCCTCTCTATCCGGCATCCCGCCAGTCCTCTGGCGGCTGAGAGTCAGTCCCTGTCTCCATGCAGGTATCTGTGGAGTGTGCCATGGCGGAGAATCCCCGGGCAGGTGTTGAAAGCGTGGTGGAGAGCGAGGAGGACTCCCTGGTGCGGTGGGAGAAAGGAGACATTGAGTCCACTGCTGCCAAAGCCACATCCACCCACACCCCCGCCACCACAGTAAGGCAGAGAGCCGGACTGCAGGAGGGGCAGAGCCACAAGGTCCTGGTGGAGATCAGGGACACCATCCGCACCAGCATAGGTCTCCTCTCTCAGCTGGTCCCCACTGAATCCTCCTCCTCCAACCCCAAGCCCTTCCTCAATTATGTGAACCAGACCCTCAAGGAGATGGTGGATCCCCAGTACCAGGTGGTGAAGGACAGGATCACCACGTTGCTTAACAACCCTCCAGACCCAGAGGCACCTGCTCCCACCCAGTCCAGGTATGGTCCTCCACCCCAGGTGATGTCCCTCACATACCAAGGCTTCCCACACCCCCTCACTTACCAGGGCTACAGCTACCCCGAGGTCCAGCAGCACAGACAGCAGCCCTTACAGGTGCAGGCACAGAGTCATCGTGCGACACCACTGCCACAGGTTCCAATGATGCCACCGATGCCAACCTCGACAGTCCTCACCCTGCTGCAGACCAGACAGCCCCACTACACTACTCCTTCCTCCACCACAAACCCCGGCCTCAGTACATCTGTCCTCAGTACTGGGGCTGACACCCCATGGCATGGAGGAAGGACCTCTCAGCATCGCGGGGCTGAGCCAGCTGTCCAACACCTTCCTCAACACACTGTCCCCTGTTGTCCTCTCGGGGCTAGGCACTCCAATAACACCTCAGACCAGCACTGCAGCAGCACCCACCTCCACAGCACCTGCTCCCTAAAATCTTAGCCTGGGCACACACCTCCGAGTGACCAAGAGGAGTGCCAGAGACTGGCTGCCTGGATATTTGTGGACTTTATTTAGACACTTGACTTGGGTCATGTTTACTTTACAGGTTGTCATTAATAAAGTTTATCTTTGTTTCACACACTTGCTTCATTAATTTTTTTCATTAAAGTCTGGGTGGAAACTTTTAGAAATGGTTTAAGCCTTTGCATGCTTGTGGGATGGGTTAAGATAGCAGTGGGATGGGCAGGGATACCTGTGGGATGGGTTAAGATAGCTGTGGGATGGGAAGGGATACCTGTGGGATGGGTTAAGATAGCTGTGGGATGGGAAGGGATACCTGTGGGATGGGTTAAGATAGCTGTGGGATGGGAAGGGATATCTGTGGAATGAGCAGGGATACCTTTGGGATAGGTAATAGCTGGGGATAGATAAACCACCAGTGCAAGCATAGTGGGACTGTATGGTCCACCCTCCCAAGTGCCACCCCTATGGCCCTTTATTATCAATAATAATGTAATAATTATCCACACATGTCAACACAAACACAACTCTTTATTAAACACCCTGTTCATTGTAGGCCCACCCAACATACATGGCCCAATCTCATCCGTGTGATGAGACAGGCTGAAGGAAGCATCCATTAAGCATTTACCATCCTGTCTTGCCACTCCACCGCTCCAGCTGGGGAGTAGCACTAGTGTTTCAGGAGGTTGCGCTGCTTCTCCGCCTCATGTGAGGCTCTGTTGGGCCCTTGCACATCCTCAGTGTCAATCAGGTTTTGCCCTTGCCTCCATTCCCCAGGCTCCATGTCCCTATTGCCTTGTTGGAGGTCCACGAGCCTGTGCTGCAATACTGGGTAGCGGGTGCGCATGAGATTGTGCAGGATGCAGCAAGCTTCCACGATCCTCCTCATGGTCTCTGGGTGATGCTGCATGTTGGTGAGAAGTACCTGGAACCTGTTGGCCAGGATGCCAAAGGCCTTCTCCACCACCCGCCTTGCCCTGGAGAGCCTGTAGTTGAAGATCCTCTCTTCACGGGTGAGGAGTCTGGAGGTGTAGGGCTTCATGAGGTAGGTTGTGAGGGAGAAGGCGTCATCCCCCACGATGAAGTAGGGCACATCTTGCGTGTCGTTGGGCAGCGGGTCTGGATCTGGGAAGCCCACGATGAGGTTGCTTTCCAGCCCCTCCTTGAGGTGACTGGCGTTATATACCTGGGCATCTGAAGATGAGCCGTTGCCTGAAACATTGATGTACATGAACTTGTAGTCAGCATCGACCATGGTGAAGAGGATGATGCTGAAGAAGCCCTTGTAGTTGTGATAAGTGGACCCTAAGTTGCCTGGAGCTTTGCAGGCCACGTGCTTGCCATCAATGGCTCCAACGGTGTGGAGGAAGTTCCACTTCTGATACCACTGCTCTGCAACTTTCTTCCATCCTTCTTCAGTGGAGGGGCACTGGAGGAGCTCCTCCTTGTATTCTTCGATGATGGCCTGCACCACTTCTCTGACCACAAAGTTGATGGTGCTGGGTGGCACCCTCCAGCTGTACTGCATGCTCCTGTAGGTGGTCCCTGAGGCCAGGTGGCGCAGAGTGAGTGCCACCTTGATCCCAGGTTCCAGGCTTGGCGGGAAGTTGGTGTTTCTCTTGGTCAACCTGGGTGTCAGGCGCTGCACAACTTCGTCAAATATGGCTGGAGGCATCCTCATGAAGTTCTGGACCGCCCAAGGGTCTTCGCTCCTGAGCTCCACCATCAGCTTGTCGTAAAGTACATACTGCGCTCTTCTGGCGAACCATCTTCGGAGCCAGACTTTTTTTGGGTGCCTCCTTTTCTTCCTGTAGTACTGTTCACAGAGACTGTAGATGGCTTCGCAGTGTTGCAGAAGGATGTTGGCTGCCGAAAGGATTTTTTCGCAATCCACGGTGGACATGCTGTGGAAGAGGAAGAGGCAGATGAAGGCTGCAGAGGTCTGCACCGCTGGGCTGCTGGTCTGAAAGTGTGAAGCAGGCGAGTTGCTCCCCCTTTTTATAGGCAGTATAGGTTTTCCGCTAGGCATCCTCTAGGCATCCTCTAGGCATCCTCTAGGCATCCTCTGGACATCCTTAATATCCGAGATAGATCCTCTCTGCGAACGTTTTTTCTGCTTTAAACGCTTTGTTTCCGTTCTGCATCCGCTAGGCACCCGTTCTGCATCCGTTCCGCGTCCGTTCCGCTTCCTCCCTGCGTCCGAGCGGATGCGAGTTGCGCGGATGCGCAGCGGATGCCTAGCGGATATCGCGGATGCGTAACGGATGCGTAGCGGATGCGTAGCGGATGCGTAGCGGATGCAGAATGGACGAACTGGATACATTTTCTGCACAAAAGTTTTAGGCAGCCTAAAACTTTTGGAGCGGATGAAACGTCCATAAACGGATGCTGGATGGATCGAGAGGAAGCCAAACGGAGGCAGTGAGTACATCGCGTTTTCGAACGGATGGCAAGCTTTTTTGTCCGTTTTGCTTCCTCTTTGCATCCGTTGGTGCAGTGTGACATGGGCTTAACTTGGAACTGCCTATATACTCAGATGTTACCTTAATAGCTCTAAGTTCTTTGATAAGGACTTGAACGGTTATGTTTTTACCAGTCCCAGACTGTGAATTATACTGAAATTTAAATATTTAATAATATGGCAAACCTACACAGCCGGATATCTTCTGATGTTCTAAACAATTGTCCAGGTCTGTATTTTAAACATATACCATATTTCAGTCTCTTTGTTTCCAGTGCATTAAATATTTATCACACTTCAGTCCTTTTGCCCTTAGCTGAATGTATTTTTTAAATTATATTTGTACGTAAATTTTTAAAACATAGTTTTATTGAATTTTTAAATAAAAATATAGAGAAAGTAATATACAGAAATAAATTAAAACAGAGTAATATACAACTGTCCAACAAATTATGATATAAATATTTACGACCAAGGAAAACAAAAGGAAAACAAAGTACCCTTCCTAAAAATTAACATATTAAATTAATCTAAATCACCTCGATGTGTTACAAGCTTATTTAATCATATTATAGCAATGCATTAAATTATGCACAAATATTTATGCAAAATATGAAATCTATGCCAAAAGGCAATGTAATGTGTCAGTTTTTGATTAGTTGGAAAAAATAGCCTTTTCAAAAAATAAGAACAGCTTTGTTCTTATTCCAGTCTTTAATGTCTATGGTAATAGTTATTTCCCATTTTTCAATATACTTTTGGCTCTTCAGATCTAACAGATATAACAGATAATCAGAGTTGGAAGAGACCTTGTAGGTCATCTAGTCCAGCCCCCCTACCCAAGCAAGAGACCCTACACCTTTCTGACAAATAGCAGTCCAATCTCTTCTTGAAAGTTTCAAGTGATGCTCCCATAATTTACAAGGGCAACTTCTGTTCCATTGGTTGATTGTTCTCACTGTCAGAAAGTTTCTCTTTAAGGCCCGGTCCCACTGGCCGATGGACACAAAATGTATGCATAAAGGACACAGTGGATGAGCAAAATTTCGGGGGTGGCTCCATCCGTTGTCATCCGCTCCAAAAAGTGGTGAAAATTTGCATAAACAGAATGGAAAAGAACGGAAAAGAACGGACATGGGTAGTATGTAACGGGGCTGTTAAACGGATGTTCATAGGAAACCTAGCGGATAGAAGCGGATGACACCTCTGAAGGGGTTCCAGGGGATACGAAGCGGACGCATAGCGGATAAAGCGGATGCATCACGTAAGCCTAAAGGAAAGAAAGGGGATGCCGCACGGATGTATATCAGATGCAAACCGTTCACTGCACATCCTTTCTATTTCTGTGCTACTAACACTGTATAGACGTTCCGTGTACCTTTTGTTTCCTCCCTCTTTCCATTTTCAGCTGCAGCGGATGTGAGTTGCGAGGATGCCCAGAGGATGCAGAGAGGATACAGCAGACGTTTAACGGATGATAAATGGACATATAACATTTGTTGCTCGTATGTCGCGGATTTACATCGTATACGGCGGAAAGTTCATCCATTCACAAAGTTTTGTGCAGCTCAAAACTTCTTGCACGGATGAAATTGCAGTGGACGGATGCTTGATGGATAGAGCATATGAAACACGTATACAATGAGTACACAACAGATGCATAGCGTTTTCCAACAGATGGCAAGCTTTTTTTAATGTTTTACATTCTCTTTGCATCCGTAAGTGCAGTGGGACAGGGCCTTTAGTTCCAGGTTAAATTTCTCCTTGTTCAGTTTCCATCCATTATTCCTTACCTGGCCTTCAAGTGCTTTAGAAAATAGCTGGACTCCTTCCTTTCTGTGGCAGCTCCTCAAATATTGGAAGACTGCTATTCCCCACAATTGATAAAATATTCCTCAAAAATGCTCAGATTCCATGAATTTGGAATATAATTCAAAATATCATTATGCTGTTGTGGCTAAAACCTGGTTCACCTTAAAGCAACCCAATCACTTTGAAGATACAATAATTTTATTTATTTATGTATACATAAATAATATAGTATAGCGTAGTATATTTAGTATAATATAGGATATATATAGTATGACTACAAATCAAAAGCAGAACTTTAGCTAATATACATAAAAATAGACCTACAACATTGCAAAGACAAGTCACAGAAAAAGGTAGACCTACTGGAAAGCACAGCATAATATTGGATTGTGTTAGATAAGCCCATCTGTGTGACCTTATTATTATATATCCCTTCCTACTAGGTCACCATGCTAGCTGTACTATCTTTGGGATATGGTTGGTGAATAGAAGCAATCTAGTTTACTGGGCCACAGGTTACTTACTGAGTCTTCTCATTGTTGCCATTGTCTATTCATCTGATTGTTTTCTTACAAAGGCTCATTCAGCAATTCATGTGTATGTGTGTGTATGTTGAGGGGTAATTTCAGAAGTTTGGCAGGGAATGCCACTTACATTTGTATGGAAGGAGTGCCTTTTACCATCACAACATCTTTAATTTGAAAAAAAATGTTCAGATATGTCCTGATACATTATTACCAAAAGAAACCAAAATTAAACATGATCAAATCACATGAAGTATTCCATCTTTACCAATTTCTGGCCTCCAGGTTTATTTAGACCAGTATTTCTCAATCTTGACCATTCCCACTGGCTGGGAAATTCTGGGAATTGAAGTCCACACATCTTAAAACAGTCAAAGCTGAGAAACATTGTTTGGACAATGATTTCCTGCAAAGCCTTCCCATGATGGCCAGGATTTCTGGGAATGACAATTACAGCATATTGGGACAGGTGCTAGTCACTAAAGTTTGCTGTATTTGATAATAACTGTATTCAGTTCTTCACAATGTATTCTTTGTTATTACATGCTACAACTGGACTTAATCAAGAAGTATAGCTTCCATGTGATAATATCTTTCTTTCAAAATTTCAGCGAATTGTTTTTTGTATATCATAGTAATACAGGCATGGAAGGAAGTACATAAAAAGTTAACCTTTCTGCCAGGGAATTCATCCGGTGTTACTACAAGTTTGGTGACTATGCTGCGCGTGTGTGTAAAACAACCTTAAGCTATGCCGACTGGACAGCTGAAAAGCACTGCACGTAGGTGCGCAGTGTTTGAAAAGTGTCTTTTCCCCTGCTTTTTCAATCTCAGCTGTGCCGCGCAAAAAACCTCAAAGCTGAGGTTGAAAAAAAAGGAAATAAAGAACAGGTAAGAGCCCGGGCGGGTAGGTGGGCTAAACAGCAGCAAACACAGAACCGGTTCTGTGTCTGCTGCTCTTCAGAGCTACTGGCGCTATAGAACTGGGCAGAACTGGTAGCATCCCACATCTTGCTTTCTGCCCTTTATTTCCTGCCATTTTTCAGAGAGGTTTATGCATGTAAATTTATTGTATGTAAAATATCCTGATGTAAACATTAGTAGTATTCTTTGAGAGTCAGTTTGCTATGTTCTTAAGGCACTAAGCTAGAAACAGGGGTAGTGTGAATTATAATTCTGCCTTAGGCACAAAGTCAGCTGGGTGATCTTGGGTCAGCCACTCTATCTCAGCCGTAAAAAGGAAGCAATGGCAAACCACTTATAATTTTTTTTGCCAAGAAAACTTCAAGCACTTGTCCAGTCACTCACTGGGAGTCAAGACTGACTAAAGCCCCTATCACACAGCACCAACGGATGGAAAGAGGATGTAAAACGAAGAGAAACACTTGCCATCCATTGATTAACGTGATGCATCCGTTCTGTATTCACTGTGTCCGTTTTTTATACTCTCTATCCATCTAGCATCCGTCTACTGACATTTCATCCACTCAAAAAGTTTTGAGCTGCACAAAACTTTCTGAGCGGAAAATGTATCCAACGCATCCGTTAAACATCTGCTACACATAGGGGGAACATTCGTTAGACGTCCGTCGTCATCTGTTACGCATCCGCTATATCTGCTAGGCATCCGCTGCGCATCCGCACAACTTGCATCTGCTCCAGCGGAAAACAGACACAAGGAGGAAGCGAAACAGATGTGGAATGGACACGCAACGTTAGTAGCACGGACATAGAAAGGATGAAAGCGGATGCAGCTCACATACAAAGCATTAAAATGGAAAAAAAACATTCGTATAGGGGAAGTATCTTGGATATTTAGGATGTCTGCAGGATGCCTAGAGGATGCAAAAGGACACCTAGCGGAAAACCTATATTTCCTATAAAAAGGGGGAGAAATCACCTGGATCTCACTTTCAGTCCAGCAGCCCTGCTGTGCAGACCTCTGCAGCCTTCATCTTGCTCTTGCTCTTCCACAGCATCCAGTAATCTCCACCATGGATCGTCACACACTCCTTTTGGTAGCCACCATCGTTCTACAACAGTGCGAAGCCATCTACAGGCTCTTTCACCTGTTCTACGCGAAGAAAAGGAGGCGGCCAAGAAGTGTCTGGATCTGAAGATGGATCGCAAGAAGAGCAGAGTACGGACTATATAACAAGCTGATGGTGGAGCTGAGGAACGAAGACACTCGTGCATTTCAGAACTTCATGAGGATGCCTCCAGCCATGTTTGATGAAGTTGTGGAGCGGCTGACACCCAGGTTGACCAAGGCAAACACCAGCTTCCGGCCAAGCCTGGACCCTGGGCTGAAGGTGGCACTGACTCTGTGCCACCTGGCCTCAGGGACCACCTACAGGAGCATGCAGTACGGCTGGAGGGTGCCACACAACACCATCAGCATTGTGGTCAGAGAAGTGGTGCACGCCATCATCGAAGAATACCTGGAGGAGCTCCTCCAGTGCCCCTCCACTGAAGAAGGCTGGAAGAAAGTTGCAGAGCAGTGGTATCAGAAGTGGAACTTCCCCCATACCGTTGGAGCCATAGATGGCAAGCACGTGGCCTGCAAAGCTCCAGACAAGTCAGGGTCCACTTATCACAACTACAAGGGCTTCTTCAGCATCATCCTCTTCGCCATGGTCGATGCTGACTACAAGTTCATGTACATTGATGCTTCAGGCAACAGGTCATCTTCAGATGCCCAGGTATACAATGCCAATCACCTCATGGAGGGGCTGGAACGCAACCTCATCATGGGCTTCCCAGATCCAGACCCCCTGCCCAATGACACACAGGATGTGCCCTACTTCATCGTGGGGGATGACGCCTTCTCCCTCAGAACCTACCTCATGAACCCCTACACTTCCAGATGCCTCACCCGTGAAGAGAGGATCTTCAACTACAGGCTGTCCAGGGCAAGGCGGTTGGTGGAGAACGCCTTTGGCATCTTGGCCAACAGCGTTCCAGGTACTTCTCACCACCATGCAGCATTGCCCACAGACCATGAGGAACATCGTGGAAGCTTGCTGCATCCTGCACAATCTCATGCGCACCCGCTACCCAGTCTTGCAGAACAGGCTCGTGGACCTCCAACAAGGCAATGGGGACATGGATGGTAGATGCTTAATGGATTCTTCCTTCAGCCTGTCGCTTAACACTGATAAGATTGTGCCATGTATGTTGAGTGGCCCTACAATGAACAGGGTATTTAATAAAGAGTTGTGTTTATGTTGAAATGTGTGGATCAATGATTACATTGTTATTGATAATAAAGGGCCATAGGTGTGGCACCTGGGAGGGTGGACCATAAAGTCCCACTATGCTTGCACTGGAGGTTTATCTATCCCACAGCTATTACCCATCCCACAGGTAACCCTGCCCATCCCACTGCTATCTTAACCCATCCCACAGCTATTACCCCTCCCACAGGTATCCCTGCCCATCCCACTGCTATCCTTCCCAATCCCACAAGCATGCATAGGCTCAAACCATTTCTAAAAGTTTCCACCAAGACTTTATTGACTAAAAGAACTCAAGCAAGTGTGTGAAGCAAAGATAATCTTTGTTAATAACAAACTGTAAAAGAAAATGACCAAAGTGTCCCAAGCAAAGATAAAGTCAAGAGGAAGCAACCGAGTCTCTGGCACTCTTCTCAGTCACTCTGAGGCATGCCCATAGTCTCAGGGGTGAAGGGTCCAGGTGCTGTGGAGGTGGCTGCTGCTGGAGTGCTGGTCTGAGGCACCATTGGGGTGCCTGGCCCCAAGAGGACAACAGGGGATGGTGTGTGGAGGAAGCTTTCAGAGAGCTGGCTCAGTCCTGTGATGTTGAGAGCCCCTTCCTCCAGGACATGCTGTGTCAGTCCTAAGACTGATGACAGATGTTCTGAGGCTGGGCTTGGCTGTGGGGTGGAAGAAGGAGGAGTGTATTGGGGCTGTCTGGTCTCCAGCTGAGTGAGGTGAGGCATGGGTGGCATCTGTGGCATGGGTGGCATCTGTGGCGTGGGTGGCATCTGTGGTGTGGGTAGCATCAGTGGCATCTGTGGCATCGGTGGTGTCAGTGGCATCGGTGGCATGAGTGACATCGGTGGCACCGGTGGCGTACGATGAACCTGTGCCTGGACTGGGAAAGGCTGCCTGTGCTGCTGGAACTCCTGGTAGCTGTAGCCTT
Organism: Laticauda colubrina; assembly: GCA_015471245.1. Classification (NCBI taxonomy): domain Eukaryota; kingdom Metazoa; phylum Chordata; class Lepidosauria; order Squamata; family Elapidae; genus Laticauda; species Laticauda colubrina. The sequence goes on from BLBF01000037.1 coordinate 2,741,050, forward strand.
GGTAGGTGAGGGCCTGTGGAAAGCCTTGGAAGGGCTGTGACATCACCTGGGGTGGAGGAGCAGACCTGGACTGGGTTGGAGCAGGTTCAGCTGGGCCTGGAGGGTTTTGAAGAAGACCGGTGATCCTGTCCTTGATCACCTGGTACTGTGATTCAGACATGTCCATGAGGGTCTGGTTGACGTAGGTGAGGAAGGGCTTGCGGTTTGAGGATGGTATGTCGATGTGTACCAGCTGAGAGAGGAGATCTACGCTGCTTTTGATGGTGTCCCTGATCTCCAGCAGGACAGTGTGTTTCTGCCCCTGCGGTCTGGCTCTCTGCCTGTTTTCTGTGGAGGTGCAGCTAGGGGTGGATATGGGTTGGTCTCTGGTGGAAGTGCCCTCTCCTTGCTCCCACTGCATCAGGGGGTCCTCCACGCGCTCCGCCACGGGTAGTACAGCTCTCGGGGGGGGGGTCTCTGTTGTGGCACGCTCCACAGACACCTGCCTGGACACAGGAGCTGACTCTTTGCTGGAAGAGGACTGGCTCTCAGCAGGCTGCCTGAGAGAGAGTGTTGTGAGAGGGGCTGCTCCCCGGTGGCAGATCTCACCCTCCAAGAAGCTGCACTTGGCCATCACATAAGTCTCCCGGTCCGTCAGCTTAACCGTGGCCTGGCCAGATTTCTTGAGGTTCAGCTTCCCATACCAGTTGTGCATGTGCTTCCACCAGCTGAGGAGCACCTCCAAAGTGTAGCCCAGGCTCTCCGCCTTCTCTATCCAAGCAGCCTGTTTCCTTTTGGTGTCTCGATAGAGCCTGTGTCCCTTCCGCCAAAGATACTCATTCTCCCTCAGCCATTCCAGCACCTCATCCTCATGTTCCTCTTTGATGGAGTATTGCCTCCTCTCCCGTTCACGCGTATGCCTCTTCCTCCCTCTGGCAGGGCCATCTGGGCCCTCATCAGAAGGGCTTCGAGGTTCTAGGGGCTGCTTCACCACACCACCACCACCAGCAGCAGCAACAACAACAGTAGCAGCAAAAGCAGGACCAGCAGGACCAGCAGCACCAGCAGCACCAGCAGCACCAGTAGGACCAGGATCATCATCAGCAGAATAAGCACCAGCAGCACCAGCAGGACCAGCAGGAGCAGGATCAGCAGCAGCAGAGTAAGCCCCAGCAGCACCAGCAGCACCAGAAGCACCAGCAGGACCAGCAGGACCAGCAGGACCAGGAGCACCAGGAGCACCAGCAGGACCAGCAGGACCAGCAGGACCAGTAGGACCAGCATGACCAGGAGCAGCGCCAGCAGAGTAAGCCCCAGCAGAAGCCCCAGCACCAGAAGAGTCAGCCCGAGCAGCAGAAGCCCCAGCAGAAGCAGAGTCAGGGCCAGGAGGTGGGATGGTGGCCCTGTCCTTCTTGCCAGGGCTGGCAGCAGATGGCACAGGCTTTCTCTTCTTCTCTATGGTTGTTGGCTGGCTGGAGCTGTGTCTGGCAGCAGGTCTTTCCTCTGAATGGTGACTTGCTTGCGAGCTGCTTCCCTTTATATCCACGGGGCTGACGCAATGCATCCACCCCGCATGCGTAATGAATGCTTTGCATCCACTAGGCATCTGCTAGGCTTATGTTCTGCATCCGCTTCATCCGCTAGGCATCTGCTCTGCATCTGTTCCTTCCGTTGCGCCTCCGCTTCACTGTGCTCCCCTGGAAGCCCTGCGGATGTGCCATCCGCTTCTATCCACTAGGCTTCCATGGAGCATCCGCTTAACATCCTGGCTACATCCTCCCCCCGTCCGTCCCTTTCCATTATTGTCCGCTCTGTTTATGCAAATTCGGGGCACTTTTGAGAGCGGACAACAACGGATGGATAATTTCCTCATCCGCTGTGTCCTTTTTACATACGTTTTGCATCCGTCGGCCTATTTGACAGGCCCTTAAAAGACACCAAAAAAAGTTGTATTATAATAGCTGTGGAAATAAAAGAAAAGAAAATTTTCAAGTGGATAAAAAAATAATAATAAACAGACATTTCCCAGATTCTTCTTTTGATAAAATTTAAGTGATACTGTTGGTAGGAGTATGAGTTAGTGACTAATAGGGTCCAATTTCATTATGCAGCTGCACTCAGAACCATTGTGACTGCATCCTTTTGTGTCTTTCTCAGTTTATCAATCTGAGTCATGATTTTTTTTTTAATGCATTCAATGGCAGATAAACGTTTCTGTGGAGAGCATTGATTAGGCACTTTGTTGTGATGAGCCAAAGCAAATTGCTTGCTTGACAAGATGAGGCATATCCACACAACCTTGTGAAATCCTGTGTTACTTCTAAAACAGTCTTTGAATATGACGCAAATCATAGCTTCTTCATCAGCACATTTAAAACTGTGGATTCATGTATTTTTCCGATTCTTCCTGTGCTATTTTCTCACAAGACTGACCACAGGAAATAAGTATGTCAATCATGTGTCTAGCATCAAAGAGCTAAACTCCTCCTCAATTGAGTAAAGTTAAAAATGAATGGGAGAGTTATAGCCACAATGCTTTTTTTTTCTTTTTCTTTTTACAAATACTTGGATACAACTGATAATTTGTAACTTGAAATCATACTGTGGTTTTTCTTCTTTTTTTTTAAACCATCTGGCTTCACCTACTTCTTTCATTACATCTATTTTATTAGTATGTGGCTTAGGAAGGTTGGGAAATGTGGAATGTCTGAAAAACAGCCTCTCCTAGACAGCACAAGGATGAAGAAAGCTAAATACCTAAATGTAAAATGCAGTAATGATTTTGGGTGATGATGGCTCACTCTTTACCTATCTACTGGATTTTGTAAAAACAAAAATTATTACTCATCAATTCCTTCTGGAAGAGAAATGCAGTTCCTCATTTTAGAAAATTTATCTTATTATTATTTGAAAAACCACAGATCAGCATTACTTCATGAAAATATATGTACATATGTTTGAATATATTATAAGCATTCATTTATTTTTAAATGTAGTGCATTATTTATACAATTGAATTAGAGTAAGTGTTAATTGTCATTCCAAAATAAATACCACTGTTTGATCTTGATCTTATGCTATATTAAGTTTAACTTCTCTCACATAGTTTTTCTGATGAAAAAAAAATGGAGTTGGAATATATTATTTAGGGGACAGAGTTATAAAGATTTCACAATCAATTTTCTGAAATTAGGATATTATTTCAAACGTTGGTAGCCATATTATTATAATTTAAATCACATAACATATTAAGCTATGATTAAAAACAACAACACATAATTAACTTGTCACAGCACACTAAGCATGTTTGTCAGTATACATAACATGCTTAACAAGCTACAAAATGCCATTAGGTGTTGTGTAAATCCAGCTAGTGTTGTGAATTAGAAATGAAACTCTAATGGGAGCAGTCAAATCTACAAGAATATAAAATTTCCATGACAGTTTGGCCCGATTCTTCAAAAGTGAGCTTCTTACATCAGGAGACTTAAACTACAATGCAAACAAAAGCTTTTTGTCTTCAAATACCTGTGTTTGATTGTCTGACTGAAAATACAGAGGGGACCAGAGGCCCCACATTCTCCATCCTGCTGTTATAGAAGATATATAATTGTTTGACGCTACTGAAACTTCAATCTCAGTGCCCTTATTTACAACTCTTTGAAGAGATGGCTATGTTTCAGTTTCCCCTTCAAAGGACTGCACTTGACCTATGAATAGTGATTCAATGAGACTATCAGCTCCATTACAATTAGCAGTGATTGGTTTGACTAGGGAGTTATATTGCTATGCCAAACATCAAAATCAGGTGTAATCTGACTACCTAGAGTGGGAAGGAGACAGGAAATGGAAGTTCCATGGAGTCAACACAATCTGTGGCAAAGTGCCAATTCAAGTAGAGTTCTTGCTTTGTGGAAGTTTACAGCATTAGGGAAATTAGGGTGGCAGGAACTGATACTACAAAACTTTTAGAAGAAGGAATAGGGTAATTATGGAACTGCTGAGGGCAAAGGGCTACAGCCAAGAAGTGATATTCTTCTCCAAAGTAGACCAATCAGTCCAACTGATGCATTTCTCACTGCCATTATTTACTGGGGCACTAATTAGAAACTGGGGCACTAATTAGAAACTGAGGCATGACCGGTAGTTATTCCTACATATCAACTTCCTCCCACAGTAATCATGTGATTAGCACTCTAAGATGTGAAATATTATGTTTTGTCCTGCACATTGAAATCTCTGACACATCTTGGTGCAAGTTTCCATCCTAAGTTAGCTTTAAAAATGTATTGGCTCAGAAATGCAGAAGGCCAGCTACTAACAACTTTGGGGGGAAAAACCCCAGGCATATTTATTGTTTTTTTCTTCAGTTAAAGAATAACACTGACCATTTTTTATTGCACTTCTACCTTTCTCTTTAGTCTTAAGGCAATACGGAATTTTTTGTGAATTTCCTTGGTGCAGCTTACATTATCAGCCTGTGTCAGTCAAATGGATTGTTTCTATCGCCCTTACTTTCTAACTGTCTACTGCTTCTTTGTTTTTAAATACACACACAAACACACACATACCTGCCTATTAGAAGGATTATATTTCACAACAATCTCCCCAAACTTGAATGGAAAGATCACTTGCACAGCCTTCTCAGTTACCTCATAACTGAGTAACATTAAAAGAAACCCTTATTCCTCCTGTGTAATACTTTCCACTCAATTTTATTTCTCCTTTCATTCTTTTTAGAGCGATCTGTTCTCTATCAAAGGAAATGACAACAGATGAGATTAATGGTAGTGATGATGGCAATAACAAATCAAAATGGAAGTTTCATTCTTGAATGGCAGAATGATAAGGACTTCGGTGTAATCAATGGGCTCCCCTAGGGCAGTGATAACTAACATTTTCGGCACCAAGTACCCAAAGCATGCATGTGCATCCCCAAAAAGCAATATCCATGCATCTCCCTATGCATGAACCCAGACTCCCATATGGATATGCATCCCTGTGGATGCACCCTATCGCCCATGCATGCATACACGTCCCCAGCAGAGACCTGAAGACCAGTTGGCCAGCAGGAAGTGTGAGCATATATGTGTGGCACAGCTGAGCTGGGGCAACGGCTCATGTGCCCACAGAGAGGGCTCTGTGTGCTACCTTTGGTACGTGTGCCATAGGTTCGCCAGCACGGCCCTAGGGTGATAAGCAAAACCCAACTGACAAAATCAGCACTGCAATGCAAGACACATCTCTTAAGCCCATGTCACACTGGCCAACGGATGCAAAAAGGACACAGCGGATGAGCAAAATGTTCCAACCGTTGTTATCCGCTCTCAAAAGGGGCAAAAATTTGCATAACCAGAGCGGATAACACGGACGCGGGGCGGATGCAAAGCGGATGCAGAACGGAAGCCTAGCGGATGGAAGCGGATGGGAGCGGATGGGAGTGGGTGGCACATCCGCAGGGCTTCCGGGGGGCCTCAGCAAAGCGGACGCGGAACAGAAAGAGCGGATGCAGAGCGGACCCCGAACGGATGAAGCGGATACAGAGCGGAAGCCTAGCGGATGCACAGTGGAAGCCTAATGGATACCTGGCGTTCACTGTGCATGCAGGGAGGATGCATTGTGTCAGCCCCGCGGATATAACGGAAGCAGCTCGGAAGCAGGTCGCCATTCAGAAGAAAGACCTGCTGCCGGACACATCGGCTGCCTTGCCTGCCCTGCCTGCATGTCTGCCTGCCAGCCTTGCTGCCAGCCTTGCTACCAGCCTTGCTGCCAGCCTTGCTGCCAGCCTCCCTGCCAGCCTTGCTGCCAGCCTCCCTGCCAGCCTTGCTGCCAGCCTTGCTGCCAACCTTGCTGCCAGCCTGCCTGCAAGCCTTGCTGCCAGCCGGTCTGCTTGCCAGCCTTGCTGCCTGCCTTGGTTCATGTCTGCCTACCAGCCTTCCTGACAGCCTTGGTTCATGTCTGCCTGCCTGCCTTGGTGCCTGCCTGCCTGCCAGCCTTCCTGCCAGCCTTAGTGCCTGCCTCCCTGCCAGCCTTCCTGCCAGCCTTGGTTCCTGCCAGCCAGCAACCCCACAACCAAGCGGAAACACAGCGAGGCTCAGCCATCTGCTGCCAGCCCTGGCAAGAGGGACAGGGCTACCATCCCGCCCACTGGCCCTCACTCTGGTTCTGCTGGGACTTCTGCAGCACCGGCTTGCTCTTCTGGGGCTGGCGCTTCTGCTGCTTCTGCTTCTGGTGGAGCTGATGACAAGCACTCCAGCACCAGCCACCTCCACAGCACCTGCACCCTTCAGCCCTGAGACTGAGCGACCAAGAGGAGTGCAAGAGACTCATTTTTGTCTTATAGCTTGTTGTTAATAAAGTCTATTTTTGATTCACACACTTGCTTCATTTCTTTTTTTTAATAAAGTCTTTCTGGAAACTTTTAGAAATGGTTTAAGCCTTTGCATGCTTGTGGGATGGGTAAGGATAGCTTTGGGATGAGTTAGGATACCTGTGGTATGGGTAATAGCTATGGGATGGGTTAGGATAGCAGTGGGATAGATAAACCTCCAGTGCAAGCATAGTGGGACTGTATGGTCCACCCTCCCAGGTGCTACACCTACGGCCCTTTCTTATCAACAATGATGTAATAATTATCCACATGTGTCAACATAAACACAACTCTTTATTAAACACCCTGTTCATTGTAGGCCAACCAAACATACATGGCCCAATCTCATCCGTGTGATGAGACAGGCTGAAGGAAGCATCCATTAAGCATCTACCATCCTGTCTTGCCACTCCACTGCTCCAGCTGGGGAGTTGCATCAGTGTTTCAGGAGGTTGCGCTGCTTCTTTGCTTCATGTGAGGCTCTGTTGGGACCTTGCACATCCTCAGTGTCGATCAGGTTTCGCCCTTGCCTCCATTTCCCAGGCTCCATGTCCCCATTGGCTTGTTGGAGGTCCACGAGCCTGTTCTGCAAGACTGGGTAGCGGGTGCTCATGAGATTGTGCAGGATGCAGTAAGCTTCCATGATCCTCCTCATGGTCTCTGGGCAATGCTGTATGGTGGTGAGAAGTACCTGGAATCTGTTGGCCAGGATGCCAAAGGCGTTATCCACCACCCGCCTTGCCCTGGACAGCCTGTATTTGAAGATCCTCTCTTCATGGATGAGGAGTCTGGAGGTGTAGGGCTTCATGAGGTAGGTTGTGAGGGAGAAGTCGTCATCCCCCACGATGAAGTAGGGCACATCTTGTGTGTCGTTGGGCAGGGGTTCTGGATCTGGGAAGCCCACGATGAGGTTGCATTCCAGCCCCTCCTTGAGTTGACTGGCGTTGTTTTCCTGGGCATCTGAAGAGGAGCCGTTGCCTGAAGCATCGATGTACAAGAACCTGTAGTCCGCATCGACCATGGCGAAGAGGATGATGCTGAAGAAGCCCTTGGAGTTGAAATAAGTGGACCCCGAGTTGGCTGGAGATTTGCAGGCCATGTGCTTGCCATCTATGGCTCCAACGGTGTGTGGTAAGTTCCACTTCTGATACCACTGCTCTGCAACTTTCTTCCATCCTTCTTCAGTGGAGGGGTACAGGAGCTCCCCCTTGTATTCTTCGATGATGGCCTGCACCACTTCTCTGACCACAATGCTGATGGTGTTGTGTGGCACCCTCCAGCCGTACTGCATGCTCCTGTGGGAGGTCCCTGAGGCCAGGTGGCGCAGAGTGAGTGCCACCTTGAACCCAGGTTCCAGGCTTGGCCGGAAGCTGGTGTTTGCCTTGGTCAACCTGGGTGTCAGCCGCTGCACAATTTCATCAAACATGGCTGGAGGCATCATCATGAAGTTCTAGAACGCCCGAGTGTCTTCGCTCCTGAGCTCCACCATCAGCTTGTTGTACAGTCCGTCCTCTGCTCTTCTGGCGAACCATCTTCGGACCCAGACTTTTTTTGGGTGGCTCCTTTTCTTCTCGCAGTAGTGTTCACAGAGTGTGCAGATGGCTTCGCACTGTTGCAGAACGATGGTGGCTGCCGAAAGGACTTTGTTACAATTCACGGTGGACCTGAATGGATGCTGTGGAAGAGGAAGAGGCAGATGAAGGCTGCAGAGGTCTGCACCGCTGGGCTGCTGTTCTTAAAGTGCGATGCAGGCGACTTGCTCCCCCTTTTTATAGGCAGTATAGGTTTTCCGCTAGGCATCCTCTAGGCATCCTCTAGACATCCTTAATATACAAGATAGGTCCCCTCTGCAAACGTTTTTTCCATTTTAAACGCTTTGTTTCCGTTCTGCATCCGCTAGGCATCCGTTCTGCATCCGTTCTGCATCCGTTCCGCTTCCTCCCTACGTCCGGGCGGATAGAGTTGCGTGGATGCGTAGCGGACACCTAGCGGATATAGCGGATGCGTAACAGATGCGTAATGGATGAGTAGCGGATGCGTAGCGGATGCAGAATGGATGAACTGGATACATTTTCCACGCAAAAGTTTTAGGCTGCCCAAAACTTTTGGAGCGGATGAAATGTCCATAAACGGATGCTGGACGGATAGAGAGGAAGCAAAACGGATGCAGTGAGTACAGAACGGATACATTGCATTAACCAACGGATGGCAAGGTTTTTTGTCCGTTTTACATCCTCTTTGCATCCGTTGGTTCACTGTTCACTGCTTTATATCAGTGTTGCAGTGTCATACAGACATAGAAAAGAGAAGAAACTTGTTTCATGACACTGAAAGTTGTACTCCAATACTATAGCAGGACTTAATTTAAAACAAGAATTTATATCAAGGGAATTTGCACTAGGAGTATGCATTGTCAGTGAATCAGGTGCACTTACAAAAGGAAATGGGAAGGGGGCATTTCTTTTTGGAGTTCTGAGTATTGGGGAAGATTTGCCTGTTTGTTTGTGTGTTTATTTATTTATCATATTTGCATGGCTGCTTAATGGCAACTCTAACCAGTTCCATCACTGAGCACCAGCGATGCTCTAGCTGATTCTTCTCCAATTTATCTCCCTTAAATCCTCAGTAAACCATGGTGTGTGTGTGTGTGTGTGTGTGTGTGTGTGTGTGTGCGCGTGTGTGTGTGTGTGTGCATGTGTGTGTGTGCATGTGTGTGTGCCAGGATCTCCAAGAGAGGAGAGATCGCATTGATGTAACCTGATCCAAAGCCTCAGTTACTGCCTTATTCCAAGCAGTGACCAGTGCCACAGATGGACTATGCAGCAGACCAACAGGAACAACTTCCAGATTTCTCTGGAATCCATTCAGGTCCATCAGGGGCAAGTCAATCTAATGGGTTCAGCTTTCCTGCAGTGGGTAGCAGAGAAAATGGTGTTGTGGAAATATTATTAGGATCATATCCTTAGTTTCTGTAGAATTTTCGCACAATGTCCTCATCATTTAGCAATGGGAGGAAAGAAGAGCCCCTCTCTCCCTCCCTTCTTCCCCCTCTCTCTCCTTTGTACTGAGTGTTCTTTCAGTCTACAGGGGAGTAACAAAGCTGCTACTGAAGATGGAGGAAGAACTCCAGGTGCCATGGTCCTTGAACTCCAGGCATAAAATGGAAAATCCCAGGAGACAGGAAGCAGGATAAAATTAGAGTTTCTGCCAAGGAGAAGCTGTCTGCCCTGCAGCACCACAGGAAATGCACTGATGGTAAAGAATTCCCCTGGAACGGAGATTGAGTCCAGAATTAATTGGCTCAACTTCCCAAATGCTTTGGAAGCATGTGGAAGGCACTTAGGAGAAAAGATAATGCAAGCTGTAATTGGAATTGTGAGCTTTTCAATCCTTTATTTTATTTTATAAAGAATTTGCATTTAGAATTTTTTTTGGACTCATATACTTTTCTATTAATTTAATTAAAATAACTTTTTCATAAACTACATATCCCTATGCATAACAAATCTAAAGGTATCTGCTCTGAACTCTGAACTATATAAGTGCCTAAAGGGAACATTACTGTGAAAGTAAACAGTTGCAAACCAATTCTGTGTTGCCTAAAAATTATTAATAGTGGCTCAGTAGTTCCATGACGATTAGGGTAGTAGTAGTCAGTAGTTCCATGATGATTATTAGATCCTGTTGCCCCTAGAAATAGGCAGGATATCAAAGTTTGCATAAATGAATAATAAGCATGAATGTCCTTTTTGCAATGCTTTGTAGAATGCTTTTATTTATTAATTATAATAAATGGAATTTAAAAAAGTATTTATTATTAATTATAATAAATAAATATAATTATGCCTCTGCTGCCAAAAAGGTATTACTAGATCACATACATACTTGGAATTGACATAATCAGCTGATTTAAGAGGGTTATGCTGGATTTTTATCAGTATGGAAGAGGATTAGACGTGAGGCCCAGATCCAAAGGATGTTAGATGTCACTCTTCTAACGTCCTGTACCAGAAAAGTGGAAGAGATTTGATTCTAGGGATCAACATTCAGCCCATCAGCTTTTAAACGTGATCAAAGCAGTGTGGAACCAGTGCCTCGACTCAGAAGAGAAGATTAGCAGGAAGTAATTAGTGTTTGTTAACCTCTTGAGGGTTTTCCCTACTGACTGAGCCTGAGGGCAGATAAATATTTCAAGAATCCATATTAGCGCCAATCTGTGTTTAAAATCATGACTATTTTTATATCTCCTTGGACAAGGTCATAGTCTTAGCACCAAATTAACAATCCCCAGGAAGCATTCATGTAATGTTTTAATGCAACTTTGAAGATTAGGTAAAGGTAAAGGTTTCCTGTCCAGTTGTGTCTGATTCTAGGGCCGTGATGGAGAACCGATGGCATGTGTGCCACAGATGGCAAGTGGAGCCATTTGTGTGGACACGCGAGCCCCAGCCAAACTTACCTGCACTGCACATGCACACACCTCCCAGCTGATTTTTGGCCCATTTGAGGCCATTTTCAGACTTCCTGAGGCTGGAGAGAATCCTCTACAGCCTTGGGAGGCTGAAAACCGGGCCTTTCAGAAATACCAGAAGTGTCTGTTTTCAGTCTCTGGAGGCCTCTGGAGTCCGGGGGAGGCTATTTTTGCCCTCCTGGGGGCTTGAGAGAAGCCTCTGCAGCCTTTGGAGGCCAAAAACAGGCCTGGTAAGTGGCGTGTGGTAGGTGTTGCACACACAGGCACAGGGGGGACGGGGTGCATTGGTTTTTGGGTGCTGGTGCGCATACACAATTTTTGATACAGGAGTTTAAAAAGGTTAGCCACCACTGTTCTAGGGCATGGTACTCATCTCTGTTTCTTGGCTGTTCAAACATATTTTCTTCGGTCATGTGACAAACATGGCTATATGCCAAAGATGCATGGAATACTATTATCTTCCCACCAAAGTGATACCTATCACTTTGATATTTATCTATTCCCATTTGCATGCTTTTGAATTGCTAGAATTGCTAGATGGGCAGGATCTGAGGTAGGAATTGGATTTCACTTCAAGTCTTAAACATGGGCTGTCAGTTTTCCAGCTGACAAGTTCAGCATTTTTAACTGCTGAGCCAATCATGCCCAATCTTGAAGATTATTAGTTCCTTAAATGAATGTTCTAGGTGTCTTCCTTTTTTCTTGAATAAATACATCAATAGTCTAAATATTTGGACACAACATGGGATATTTGGGATAGACAGGACCAATTTTCCAGTTGTACCTCAAACAAACTACTACTGGAAAGTCTCAAAACATTGGTTTTGAATATTTGCCATGCTTAGCACTAATATATATGTTTAGTTTCAGCTAATTCTGTCACTTTTGCATCCATATTAATTAAAATTTTCTAAAAATAAAAATTGATATGGAAATGTACTTCTAAATAAATAGATACCAATGTTTTTCCTTTCAAGGTATGATATTAAACATATATTCCATTGCCATTCTTGAGATGCAGTAAGACACAGAGAAAATACCACAGGTCATTTTGCATTTTATACTGGGAAGTACAGACAAGGTTACTTTATGCCTGCATGTAGCCCTGAACAGGTAGTAATGAATCCCATAAGATCGTAAATTTTATTATATGATTTATATACATTAACTATATTATATATTTTATATGTGACCCAAGGCAATTCCTCTTCATTCAATGCAGCCAAGACAAGCTAAAGGTTTGATACCTATGAATTCGACAAAAATATCATGTAGTGTCTCAGAATGCTTTGCTTGTGAAGTTCCAAATTCTTTCCCATGTTTTTTCCCCTAAACCTGTCCAATATTCTGAAGTATAATTGCTAATCATTGTAGGAAATATGTTGCTTGATCAGAGAGACAAATCATTCTTTCTAGACAAATTTAGATTGCCTTGATCACAATGCAAATGGTGACTTTGACTAGAATGAAAGTGGAGCCAGAATCCAAGTGGGTAGTATTTATGAGAGGGGTAAACAGGCTGCTACAGGTTCTTCAAGGTTTAGGCGAACTTGTAGCTAATGTCATAACATTAGCTATGGGTTTGCCTAAACCTTGGAGAACCTGCCGAATCCCACTCTTCATTGGCCCTGCCCTTCCGGCGCCACCCCTCTCACCCTTTCCCTTCCAGGATTCTCCACGCAGCCTGTTTTGGATGCAAGGTAAGTGGAGGGTGAAAAATGGGCCTCCTGGAGGCTCTGGAAGACTGGAAATGGGCCCATTTCCAACTCCAGAGGGCCTCTGGAACTCAAGAAAGGCCGTTTTCACTGTCCCAGAGGCTCAATATCTTGCAGAAATATCCCTCTGGAGCCTGGTGAAAGTGAAAGACGGGCCTCCCAGAAGTTCTCCCAGAAGTTCCCGGAGGGCCTCTGGAGCCTGGGGGGAGCCTGTTTTCACCTTGCCAAAGACTCAAGAAAACCCTCCGAAGCCTGGGGAAGGTGAAAACACTCCCTGCTGTGGTGCAGGAGGCTGACCAGGTCACGCCCACCATGCCCCATCCACCCAGCAACTGGGCAGAGAACCAGTTGCTGAAATTTTTGAAGCCCACCCCTGGGGATAAATATCATGTCTGGTTGTCATGCTCTAGGTCCTTCCTTCCTCTGACTGAGAGATCAGTGGTTAGTTGATTACATGCAAGTTGCTGAGCTTCCCTCCATAAATAGATGTTTGTGTTCACAAAGCACTTTGGCAAGTCCTCAGAACTAAGAAACTTGATAATGGAAAATGATGAGTATTTATTTTCAAAACTTAGAACAGTACCTACTAATATTGTGCAGCTTTTGAGCCAAAACATAATGTCAACTTGATGTACAACACGATATTCCTGAAGAATTTGCTTCCTTTTGCAATGTGGGCTCTTTGTTTCCTGTTCTTTTATTTCCTCTGTTTTTCCCAATCAACTCCTCAGTAAAATTGGCATTGTTCATAGGCATTAAAGGCTCTCTAGAGCCTGAACATTTTTCTCACTTTACCCTCCAAGTTACCAAATTCATCCTTATACCTGATATTCTGCAAATTTTATGCTTTAAAACTTTGCACCATTTTATTAAGCCCTGTGCAGCTGTATAGTTTGAGTCCTGTTTCTATTTCTATGTGGAAAAATTGCAGCTGTATTAAAGAGTTGCTAGATAAACCTTTACTGATTGTCAGTGTTAAAAAAAATATCCTAGACATAATGGAATCTATTTTTTAGGTGTACCAGTCAATGAACAATTTTGTCTGTTTGTTCTTTTTGTCCCTCTTGCATATAAGGATTCATGTCTATTCAGTTCTGTGTTCAGGTTAGCTACTAATTTAATATCCAGCAGGAAAAAAAATACTTCATATGTGATTTAAATAAAATCCAGCCCAGATATAGTAGTAGAGATGTGTGTGTGGTGGGGGAGGTGTATGTCCTTTCTTTTGAACATTTTTGGTGGCTGACTGCGGGAGTCTGAAAATTCACATGAGTAGATGAAGCTGTATGTCTGTACATGTATGCTTTTTCTTTCTTAAAAGAAAGATCAATCTGCAGAACATCTTGAAAAATGAACTGAAAATGGCTAAGAAGATTTATATATATATATGTATATATTTGTTTTTTTTAAGCTTTCGCGGGTACTTACATGTGTGCTGTTTAGCTTCCTTCAGGTATTATCCCACGTCATTGTAGTGCTGTTAAAGTTGTAGCAACGTTTCAGCAGAATCCCATCTGCCATCATCAGGCTTCTGTGTGGATGTGGGTCTCACAGCTCCTAGTTTCAAATTCGAGGCTGGTCCATTCTGATTGGCTAGGAGCCTGGGTCTGTGTTCACTGGACTTGGAGTTTGATTGATTGGTGTTTCTGGTTTCTTCTGTCTGTTTTGTGGCTTTGATTGGCTGGCAACACTCTGTTCTTGTGTTGGAGGCTTTCAGTGCAGCTTGGCTTCATGTGAAAGGACGGCTGTTATTCATTAGCAAGCTAGGTTTCACCTGGGTGTCTGGTGGGGGGGTGTTTAAGTTGGAGCATCAGAGGGAGTCTGTCTGTGCTCAGGTGTTTGTCTGTTTTGTGGTGTGGAGATCTTTCTATTTGAGAGTGCAGGTTTCCAAATGATTGACAGTCTGCTGGAATCATCTCTTCTATTCATGCTTTCAGGTCTTTTTTCAATCTCTATGGCTTCTCTGATGATTCATATATATATGTTTTTTTAAGTTTTTGCGGGTACTTACATGTATGCTGTTCAGCTTCCTTTGGGTATTATCCCATGTCATTGTAGTTGTGCTTTTAAAGTTGTAGTTGTGCTTTTAAAGTTGTAGCAATATTTATAACGTTTATAACGATATATATATATCCTATTTGTTCTTGGTCAACAAATCTACCGGTCCAATTTCTTTTCCATTTTAAATTTAAATTATTAATATAATTTTATTTAGAGTCAGACCAAGTGATGGCAACAGTATATATTCCAAAACAACAGTGAAAGAAATGCAGACAAGTAAAAGGAAAAAAAAACATGTAAGTTCTTGAAACTGAAGAAGATTCTTGGATGAGAAGTAAAACATTTTCAAAGAAAAACCAAGAAAGTCTAGTTGCCTTTTGGAAGAGCATCTCTGAAATAGAAACTGCAATACAAACAAACCTGACTGGCAACAATGATTGTTGGACATTTAACTATAAATCATGGGTGGTTTTCTCAAGAATACTTTTTGTGTGTATCAGAAGCAATGGATGCCCAGTTGGGGGCTCTCCTCTTATGACCCTGTGAAGTTGGCCACCAAATTGGTAACCACCAATCTATTTGTGATCACCCGCTTTCAAACTGATGGGTTGGCAGGAGCTGGAGCATGTGATGGGAACTCTCCCCACCCTGCAGCAGCAATAGGTCTTGAACCCAAGTCAGACAATCAGCACCCCATGAGCTACCGCACTCCTTAAGAATACATTATTTTTCTGAAATAATGTTTAATGATGAATAACACCTTATGTTATCATACATAATACCATGCCATTTTGACCACTAAATCAGACTTGGGGATTTTTCCAACTCCCTGAGAATTTTTAAAATGTTACCACTGTGCTGTGTCACACTTCAGATTTAAATTGCCATGCACTATGGGGCGGGATTCAAATTTTGTAACAACCGGTTCTGTGGGCATGGCTAGATGGACATGGTCATGTGACTGGGTAGGTGTGGCTTCTTCTTTTTTTGCAGCTCACCATTTTTTGCCTCCTGGGAAGTCTCCTGGTGGGGTTGTGTTTGCACCCAGAAGGCTTCCCTGGGGCCCAGGGAGGCAAAAAATGAAGGGGGAGGGGCACAGCACATACACCCCGCCCCATATCTGCACCCCTGTACCCCTTTTTGCCTCCTAGGCCTCACAGAAGCCTCCTGGGGGAAGCAATAAGACAACAAGGGGGATCCCAGCCCAGCTGGTCATTGGAACAGCTGATCATCGGGAGGGGAAAAAAAGGAAATACCTTAAGAAAAGACTGGGTGGGGGAGAACACAGTCAGTGATGTGGGGCATGTGCATGATGTTACGTATGCGCGATAAGGACTGACTGGGTAGGGAGGGGAGGGGCGAGCAGAGAGGGGCAAGGCCAGCCAGGGACATGATTTGCTGGCTTTACAAACTGTGCAGAATCATAACAACTGGTTCTATTGAACCAGTCTGCATCAGTAGAATCCCACCTCTGCCATCTACATATCGGACTTCCATAGACTATTAGAAAAGAGCAATTGGAAAACAAAGAAAAAAAATACCGTTCTATCAAAGACAAGAACATATGGAGTAAGTTGTTATGAAACCTTTGAATAAAAACAACTACAGTAGAGTAGGAAAGTAAGCTTTAAAAAGCAGAACTACAAGGCCATGTGTGGTGGGCTATGGCAGAATGGGCAAGTAGGTAAAACAATTTTAACATTTTTTTTTAACATAAAAATGAGCAGATGGTGGGAAGCAGCTTTGCCCCAAAGCATGAAAAGCTATTGCCAGTTAGAGCAGATGAACAATTTGATTACTTCAATCAAATCTGAGTCCACATTCCAAGACTGGGTGTGAATGTAGTCCAGGTGACTGTGAATGGTTCCCAAACTGGGTGTGGCTAACAGAATGATAGATCTCAACTCTTAACTTTGGAAGAAAAATATGCTTTATTTTCAAGCATTTTTTTCTGCAAGTTTTCCTGTCTGTTCACATTATTTTACTGCCACTTTATTTCTATGAAACATATGCAGCATAAATGCCAAGTACCATTTCAACTTTCACAAGATTACAGCCTATTGCAAAAGGTGAAATCTCTTTTGGACAAAGGCAGAAGTGTTATTCAGCAGGTTCTGATCAGTTCTGGAGAACCGGTAGCAGAAATTTTGATTAGTTTGGAGAACTGGCAAATACCCTCTCAGACTGGCCCTGCTCCTTTCTATTCTCTGCTTTCCAGCTGATTGTTTGGGTCTTTTTTTGTTGCCCTGCACAGGAGAACGGACCTGGAAAGCAGGTTAGTGGGGTGGGGAGGGAATGAGATTTCACAGTATCCTTCCCCTGCCATGCCCACCAAGCCACACCTCACCCACCAAGCCATGCCCAGAGAACTGGTAGTAAAAAAAATTGGACAAGGACAAGGGATAGATTTAGACTTAGAGTGGAAAGATGGGAGTTATACATGCAGGCCCTAGAGAAGAAAATAAAATTAGAATATGATTAATAATTGTAATTAAAATTAAGCTCATGTATTTAATACCTCCCCTCTCTTTCCTATTCGAGATAACAATATGACAACCCTTGGAAGACTTTCAGATAAAGGATTCTGTTTTATAGACACAGAGACACCATTACAAGGTGTTAAAACAGCCTTTTTCAAAGTTTGTTGAGTATCTACTTTTATGGAAGTTCAGGATATTGCAAGTGGCAGAAATACACACATCCATAATGCTTAGTTATAGCAACATTTCAGTTTACTTTCTTTATTTTTTTTTATTCTCTAGGAAGTTTAGAAGTTTACTTTTAATATTGTGAAAGCCACAAACACACATTTTTCAAGCAGGCACCTACATTCGTTAGAAACTATTCTCCACTTTTCCTCCTATTTATAATGATTAACTAGGATAGAGCTTTAAATAGTATTATTGATCATTCCATTACATAGACTGGAAGAAGATGATCTAAAGATTAAACTGGTTGAACAATCCCAAGGCTTCCCACTTCAAGGAAAAAAAAATATACACCCAAAGAACTTACCCCCAACTGAGATTTTGATTAGGGAAATATGGAATTTTACTGTGTAGCCATAGCTAATATTTAGGGTGATGAAGATGACTTTTTTCCCTGACAGAAAGCTAGAACTAAGCCTGAATGAAATGGTGGCCTGTACATTACAAGAAGTTAACCTTGACAAATGGTAATTTGTATTCATTTGCAATGCTTGATGAGATTGACCTTTGAGAATTATGAGGCACAACAACCTGATCCATAACTCACCACTTAATGTGCAAATCAGAAATTAGTTATCTGTCAGCCTTCAGTCTAACCAAATATCTTTCCAAGACTGTTCATGGTTCAAAGAGATATTAACTTATGTCTATATTTTGAAGAGGAAGGAAAATAGTTTCATAACATTATTGATTAGCTCAAGTCAGAATGTTTCAACTATGAAAAGCTGTGTCAAACCCACCATTGGAAGGGAAGAAACAAGTGTTCTCTCTGCCTTTCCATTCTGCTCTTGGTGAAGAAAACAAATTTAGAGGAGCCTGGCAGTTGATCTAGATCAGGAATGTCTAACCTTAGTCATTTAAAAACCTGTGGACTTCAATTCCCAGAATTTCCCAGTCATCCATGCTGACTGGGTATTTCTGGGAGTTGAAATCTACAAGTATTAAAGTTGCCAAGGTTGGACACCCCTGGTCTGTATAATTTCCTGTTTTGGAAATATAATAATGGGGTTCAGTCCACGAATTCTTCCTGTTTCACATCTTATTGGGCTGTCCAAAAACTCCAGTCTCAGGAATAGCTGCTGTTGCAAGCAGATAGGAAGTTTTGGGGGCATTCTGCTCTTTAACCTTATTTCCCCCTTAGATAGTCATTCACTGGACCAGTCATGTATGTGTGAGATATGTATGTATGTATGTATGTATGTATGTATGTAT
>BLBF01000037.1:2781283-2792111 GCA_015471245.1 Laticauda colubrina
CTCCCCTCCCTTCCCCTCCCCTCCCCTCCCCTCCTCTCCTCTCCTCTCCCCTCTCCTCTCCTCTCCTTTGCCATTCCATTCCATTCCATTCCATTCTATTGTTTTGCCACATTTCTCCCCACATTTTAGAGTGAAGCAGTAAGCATACTCAAGAGTAGCCATTAATATCTAGTAGGATTAAGGGTCCTTTTCAGAAAATATTTGTTTGGAAGCGTGATCCACTATTGGTTATCTGTCCAGATATTTCACCAATGTGGTATGAGGAATGTATCAGTTGCTAAATATCAGCCTTGTGAGGTAGACCAGATAGGAAGCATTAGAGCAAGCTAGTTTTACTCTGGTGTAAAGTTACATTAACAGGACTGTACCATTCGTATTTCTAACTGCAGAAAAGAAAAGCACATAAATAACTCCCCCCCCACACACACATTTTACTGTACACCAAAATTCTCATGACATGCTATGTAGGCTTTAAAGCATTTTTTTCTTTATTGATTGGTAACTTTGGCAAATGTGTTCTTTTTTTCCTGCAACTTTCTCGACTCTCAGAATATAGTTACGCGCACTTCCTTTATATTGTTTTATTTTTATATTTTGCTTGTTTAATTCCATAGCTTTGTTCTCTGCGTCATAGCTACAGTTTTCTTCTATTTTTTTCTATTTATGGACATTACTTTATGTACAAGCTCTGAATGTCACAAAATTGATAGCTTCTGTATTCAGATGTGAAAATGTCAAGAGTGTTTAGATTCAGCTGTAATCTAACAAACCTTTAAAAGTTTGTGTATATTTAGGACTTGTTCCCAACTGTGTGAAAATAGCACAAGAAAAAGATGATATAAATAGCCTGACAACATCCTGTAATCCAAATTATCTACACCTAATTTAAGTGAGTTTTGTATCTTGTTGATTACTTTTTGGAACCAGGCCATTTTGTTTTATTTTATTTTGTGCTTAAACTTTCAGCTGCCAATAAGAAATATACTACGTATAAACACGGCTGTCTGCATCTGTTGCATTTGAAAACTGTTCCTTCAGTGATAGATTTTCTCCTTCTCCTTCTCCTCCATTGTTCCTCTGTCTTTGTGCAGTTACAAAGAAACTTGAGGCTTACATATTCTTTCTAAAATCATAATTCTAAGAAAAAAAATGAAATATTAAAAAGCTCTTTTGGTTTAATTGTCATTAGTAAAACTGGTGTTTAAGTAACAGGGAGAAATGAGGAATGTTTCTTTACTTTCCATTCTGGCATTCTTACAATGATTGGTGGGCATAATTTCAAGTGAGCAAATAATTGGATGGGGATACTTATATATTTCTTCCAGAGACCATTGCCTGAATCAAAAAATGTATCCAAGTATGTAGCAGAATAGACCCACGTGTATTCCTCCATATTTCATGCATGTGTACCAATATCACATCTCCAGTTCTTTGTTCTTTCAAATAACAGTGCAGAAGGAATGAGCGGGATTGCTCTTATATTGGCGTTATAAAAAATGAGACTACCATTCTTATGCATTTTTGAGGCCACTGTCATATCTGGCCTGCAGATATGTGTAAGGCAGGAATTGATAAGTTTTGGTGGTGATCATAATAAATTGCAATAAGGAGTAGATTGTTCATGTTTTTCATTTTTCAAAAATGGAAATAAACTCATATAGTTTATAATATCACAACATTTAGATATTTCTATTCTTCTTAAGTTGTTATTGTTGTTATCTCTAGTAACCCTTAATAGACTTTTGCTGACTAGGCTTGAATGACAAGGCTTTAAGGATGTGTTTATATTTATGAGATGAGATATAGGAGGAAGAGATGATGTGTTGCATTTTAAAAGAAGGTGATAAGTTACTAAAATTGTTTATACTTGTTATGAGGGGGTAAGTAATTTCTTTATGTATTTCTTTTACTTTTATTTACTATATTCTTTTTCCTTTCTTTCCTTTCCTATTTTTTCCTTCTTTTCTGTACTATGTTTATATTCTTTTTTAGTTTGTATTGGTTCTTATTTTTTAAACTGTAATGTTTTACAGTAAAGTTTATTTTAAAAAAACAACAACCAGAAAAAAGGCTATGAAAGCCAACATTTAGAGAATCTGAGCAACAAGCATTATATAATATGAGAAGGATTTGTTTCAGTAACCAAACGTTTGTTGATTTCATGTGAGGACAAAAGAGTTTCATTAAGATTGACAACATCTCAATACCCAGACTTAAAAATGAAATTCAATAGTGAGAAAAGTAAGGTTTTACATTTAGGCAAGAAAAACCAAATGTACAGGTGCAGAATGGGTAGAAATTGGAGCAATAGCAATAACTGCAAGAGGGATCTTGGAGTCCTAGTGGACAATCACTTAAATATGACCCAGAAGTAAGATGCAGCTGCCAAAAAAAGCCAATACAATCCTAGATTGTATTAACAGCAGGATAGAATCAAGCTCATGTGAAGTAGTGGTACCACTTTATAATGGTGTGATAAGACCACACTTGGCATATTACATCCACTTTGGATTGCCATGATATAAAAAGATATTGAGACTCTAGAAAGAGTGTAGAGAAGAAAAACAAAGATGATTAGGAGACTGGACTTAAAACATATGGAGAACAGTTGCAGGAATTGGGTTTGTCTAGTTTAATGGAAAGAAGAAGTACAGGTGACATGATATCTAAGGGGCTTCCACAAAAAATATGTGGGGGTCAGCCTATTCTCCAAAGCACTTGAATGCAGAACAAGAAGCAATTCATGAAAACCAATCAAGCAGAGAAGCAACCTAAGGAGAAATTTCCTCACAATTAGAACAATTAATCAGTGGAATGACATGCCAACTGAAGTTGTGGGTGCTCCCAATATTAGAAATTTTAAAAAAGACATTGAACATGCATTTGTCTGAAATGGTATAGATTTTCCTGCTTGAGCAGTGAGTTGGACTAGCAGATTTCCTTCCAACATATGTTATTCTGTTAAAAGAGTCAACCCTACCATTATTTGAGAGGATAGCATATTGATGGTGGATTGTGGAATATGAAAGCAAGGAAGATAGAACTATATCTGCTGTCTGATCCACTCAATTTCCTCCCAACAGACTGTCTACTATGCACTGGGCTATCATTAGTTTCGAGCACTCAACTTCCAAGAGGTTCTTTCATCTGCAAAATCAGAAAAACACCCCCGCCCCCCCAAATTTGGTTATGCATCTAAGGCTATGAAGATTCTTGGATTGGCATACCGAGATTTTAAATAGATTTTGTTTTCATTGAAACTTAAATGTGAATTTGGCAGTTCATTCTGTAGGAAAAGATTTAAGAAATCATAAAGGTAGCCAAAAGAATGTTGAAAAAACACATAATGTATTGGATTGGGGAAAAGAGTGTCACCCAGTTTTAGCATCCTTATTCTCACTGATTTTTTGAAAGGGAGAAAATAAAGACACATAGCAAGTTAGCAAATAAATAAATGAATCTAAATCTACGTTGAAGATCCTGACCAAATGGAAGGAAGCCAAATGAAACAAAAGCATAATCCGACAATAAAAACATTTGCATACCTCAATAACTTTCCTTACGTACTAATGTCCTCCAAGAACCTTTTTCATTCATGTACCCACATTAACTTTCAGAAAATACTACCATAGTGCATTGACCTGCTCAACAAACATCATCTTTAATCAATCTAATGAATAGCTCTTTTGTTTGCCACTTGCTGTAGAACATGTCATTTGAAAATGTGCAACTTAAAAAATCTGTATCACTCAAAATGCAGAAGATGGTGAAGATGGTTACAGATGTACCCAAAGGGCCTTCTTCCCAGTTCTTAAATACAAAGAAGCAATAGAACATGAAAAGGGGGACAAAGTGTGAGAGGTCTGTGTTTAGGAGACACATTTGGGATGAAAGACATTCAGTAAACAAAGTATTCAAGTTCTTTAAGTTCTTTAAGTTCTAATAGGGATTGGACAGAATGAGTTTTGCTGCCTCTAGCTCTGTATTTTCAATAACATGGAATAAGGGTTTGCTCCATTTAGAAAGTATTTAGATTGTTGACCTTCTGCAAGGCTCGGAGCATTTGGACATTTCCAAAGATGAGAAAGCAGGCAAATGTCCGATACTAAGATTTGACGTACTGGAAGTGACATTCTGGAAATGAAGCCATTTTGCAAGGAGATGTCAAGGTGTTAATTTCAAGTTCAGATGCTGATCTCTGCCCAGCCACCTTGTTTGGAAGTCAGAATACTGCTGTGTTCCAAATTAATAAAAGGCAGAATGACAGATAGCTAAAAAGCAGGGATGATTCTCAATGCTCCCAGCAAGGCTCAAGATGAAAACAGACAAACAACAATAATCTAGGTGGGATAATCTAACTCAGGCGAAAGAAGACTACCCTTCTATAACCTATTTAAAAATAATCATGAATTGCAAAAGTCAGAAAGACTATAGTGTTTTGATGATTTCACAGACATCATAATGACTGCATTCTTCTCTGTAATATTGTCTTCCCATTTGATTCTTCTTCTCAAATAGTTTATTTTCCTTTTAAAAATCAGATTCCATTACTAGCACTATGGTGATCTAGTATCTGTTCCTTGGCCTTCTTAGGTCAGAGTAATGTTAATAGATATATTTAGCCACCATGCTACATTGGGACAAACAGTAGAACTGAGTATTAATGAATAGATGATATTTTACCTTCTTAAGAATTACTAATAATAATTAATACAGAAACCACCACCATTCAAGTAAATCTCTTCTCCCGCTGATATATGTCTGATTGCAACCTTGTTTTTTTTTAAGGATAAACATGACCATAAACAACATCATCATTCATATCAAACAACAGCAAAGCAAGATATTTTTTGGGGGCAGACTTTTAAACAGCCATATGAAATCTGGCCAGTCCTCCCCAAGTCTGATTTGTCTGAATAATGGCTAGAACCAGAAAAGTATAATCTTGCTTTGAAAAACTGACAAGAAATAAGCTACGAGTCCCCAACAGATAGTGAGCAACTGTTTAAGTCAGCCTTGGTGTTCTCTTGGGAGTCTGCATTCTTCTAAAGGGAGTGATAAGAACCCTTTACTATTTACTCCCATGAATACATGCCAATAACTTCAAAGGATTTTCTTAATTGACTACAGATTGAATAAACAGAGTATTTTCTGCCAACGACACTGCAGCTTGCTCTAACACTTGACTGTTGGCCCTACGTGAGCTTTCAAAAGGAGGGGGTCAAAATTAGGATTTGCCAAAAATGACAAGAGATTGGTGCAATCTGCTTTCCTTAGCTATCTGTGGCAACAGTTCTCAGAGTCACTTCTTTGTATCTAAAGGCCATTGTGTTGGATGTTCACACATTTCAAGAATTCAAGGGAACCGATAACGCCAAGAAGATACAATACTGTAGCTAAGTCTGGCAACTGTTCAGTTCAAAATGAAGCTGGAGGTCCTTATTTGTAGTCAACAATATCTCTTTAGCTCAATTCTATTTATTTGCATTCATTTCAAAGATGCTTCAGTTGCCCTATGGCAGAATAACCTCTCTCATGCTATTTTTAAAAACATAAGTTTCACCTATTTAATAAACAATCACAGTTTTTACCACTGATAAGCAAACATCATAAATTAAAAGTATGTACAGCTCAGCATGAAATAATCAATCCAAGATTAAGGCATTTGCTTTAAGAAATTAGTAACCTAAAATCACCTAAATTAAAAGCCAAATTTTGAGACCTTATCCATTGGTAGAGATTTCCATTGATTAAAGCTGACAGTAAAAGGTTCTATCCTGTCTTTAGATCTAACTGATCTTAGTGACAGGGAAAATGATATCAGAGCTTCTAAAGTCATCTTATGAACTGTATTAAAGATGCCATCTTCTCACTGGACACACACACATTGAGATACTAAGTTGGATAAAACCACATATTGCATTCCTTTTCCTGGCAGACAACCTGGCTTTTCCATGTGATTTTTATCCAAACTACTTTAATGTCAGCAGTTGCTGGATCCTACCTTAGAATGATGGGGTAGGCCAAAATTCCAAAGTCTTTATTCGTCCACTCTTCAAAAATTAGACATTTATCTCTTACACAGTATAGGATAACATTGCTTTCTTAGCTTATCATTGAATCAGTTGTTGCATTCTATTGAAATTTAGTATTCTATTACAGAACATTTCTTTGTCACTTCTGCTGAGGTAATTCCCCATTAGGAGAATGAGCGCATACAGGGAGACATATTGAGAGTAGTGTTGAATAATGCACATACAGCACACAGATACCCAGTACAGCAAATGTAGGGTTTTACTTTCAGAAATGTGTAAGCAAAGTTCAAAGATAAGCAGTTTAAAGTCATTCATAGGTAAGTCAGTCAGTTTTCAGTCCAGGGAATAATCCAATAACAAAGTCCAGTGTCAAAAACAGTTCAGTATCAGACTTACATCAAATCCATGAATAACAGTCAATTACAGGAATGGCAAAACTCTCCAACAGAAGGAAAAACAAGAGTCACTGAGACTTCACTCTCTTCTGAGACAAAGACTAAGACTAAGGCTAAACAATCCAGGTTTCTGGCTCCATCTTATGGCCATTGGAGAAACCACACCCAATTACACTTTTATGATTCTCTTAAAGAGACAGTATTAAAATGTCTATCCTGGTTTATATATTTCCAACCCAAATACCTGTTAGGTAACTTATATTCCTAACATTCTCACCTTTTGGGTAGGACAGTATAAACAACCTTACATTCTAAGTCCATAATCTTTAAGAGCAAGCTTTATGCTTTATAGAGCCTTGGGCCTTTGTAAAATGATCTGCTATATCGTTTTCTGACATACAGTATTCTAGCTTAATCATCTTACTTTGCACACTTTGTCTCACATTTAAATATCTTAAATCTCTGTGTTTCATTCTTGTCTTAACGGCAATATTTGAAGCCATCTGTATTGCTGATTGATTATTTTCATAAACAACAATAGAATGTGTTACATCAATTCCCATGTTAATTAGTAATTGTTTATACAAAACTAAATCTGTACATAGTAAAGACAAACATGAGAATTCAGCCTCCATTGTTGACAAACTTAGATGTTTCTGTCTAATAGACCTTCATCCAATCAATGCCATTCCCAATAATACGACAGTACCTGATGTAGATTTTCATGTGTTTATGTCTGTAGCAAAACTTGCATCAGCATATGCAGTTAAATTCAGTTCATCTTTTGGCTCCAAATACAATGCATAATGCATTGTTTGTTTCAGATATCTTAACACATGTTTAGCAGCTTGCAATTGCCTTTCAGTGGGCTCAGCATTAAATCTCGCTAATTGATAAACACAGTATGCAATATCTGGCCTTGACCAATTACTGAGATAAGATAAACGACCAATCAAGGACTGATAAATTTTCTTATCAAAAATAGGACTTTGAACATCACTATGGCTAAACTCCTGGCTCATCGGTGTTTTAGCTGGCTTACAAAGTTCCATTTAAAACTTTTTAGTAATTGGTTAATTTTATCTGCCTGTGAGATCTTGTATCCTCCCCTAGTTTTATCTATCATTAAGTCAAGATATTGTTTGATTTCTCCTAACTGTTTTATCTTAAAATGCTTTTCCAATAGTGAAATTATCTCAGTAGCTTCTTGTTCAGTTTTGGTGATGAATGCTATATCATCATATAGCATCAATGAAATTATACCATTACTTTCTCTTTTAAACAAACATGGATCAGCCATGCCAGCTACAAAACCTATCTTAGTTAATTATTTAACTATACATTGGTTCCACTCATATCCTGATTGCTTTAAGCCGTAAAGACTCTTTTTCAATCTCCAGCAATCAGTTGTTATCTGGTTATGTCAGTTAATGTCAGTTTATTTCTGATCAGGACTTCCAGTGAAGATACATAATTATCATAACTTTCATCCAATGAAGAAAGAATGATGTAAACTTGATGCAGCTCTGAAAATATCAGTTCCTTTTCATGTAGCTCTTGAAAAGTAATTTTCATTAAGTTTAAATGAGCTAACATATCTCAACCTTTCAGAAGACATGCTCTAAACAGTTTATGTGTAAGATGTATGTGTGTACCTAACTGTCATGAATATAAATCCTCTTCGAGTTCTCCCAACTCCCAGCAGCAGACTCTTCTGCACAAATATGGACTAGCTGCTGGTCACTCAGTGTTAAGGCCCGGTCCCACTGCACTTACAGATGCAAAGAGGATGTAAAACATTAAAAAAAGTTTACCATCCATTGGAAAACGCTATGCATCCATTGTGTACTCACTGCTTACGTGTTTCATATTCTCTATCCATCGAGCATCCGTCCAGTGAGATTTCATCCATGCAAGAAGTTTTGAGCTGCACAAAACTTTGTGAAAGGATGAACTTTCCGCCGCCTACAATGTACATCCGTGACATATATGGGCAACAAACATTCTATGTCCGTTATCAACTGTTAAACGTCTGCTGTATCCTCTGCATCCTCTGGCCATCCCCTCAACTCACATCCACTGCAGCTGAAAACGGAAAGAGGGAGGAAACAAAAGATACATGGAACATCTACACAGCGTGAGTAGCATGGAAATAGAAAGGATGTAAGCATATGCATCTCATATATAATGGATTAAAAATGGACAAAACGTTTGTATCTGGGATGTATCTCGTATATTTAGGAGTCTGCAGTATGTCTAGAGTATGCAGAAGGATACCTAGTGGACAACCAATATTTTCTATAAAAAGGGGGAGAAAATCATCTGAATCTCAGTATGAGTCCAGCAGCCGTGGTGTACAGACCTCTTCACCCTTGGTCTTGGTCTTCAACATCATCAATTGTTCTCCACCATAGATGATGACACAGTCCATATGATAGCTGTGCTCATTCATCACCAGAACCAAAACCTGTTCAGACTGTTTCAAGTTTTACACAGAAGGAGAAGAAGGATACATCCAAGAGCTGTGTGGGTCCGAGGATGGATTGTGAGAAGAATGGAGTTTGGACTGTATGACCAGTTGATGGTGGAGCTGAGGAATGAAGACCCTTGTGCATTCCATCACTTCATGAGGATGCCACCAGCCATGTTTGACGAACTTGTAGAGCATCTGAGACCCAGGTTGACCAAGCCTAGCACCAACTTCCATCCCAACCGGGACCCTGGACTGAAGGTGGAACTGACTCTGCAGCACCTGGCTTCTGGAACCACATACAGAAACATGCAATATGCGTGGAGGGTGACACACAATAGCATCAGCAAAGTGGTCAGAGAAGTGGTACAGGCCATCATTGAAGAATACGTGGAGGAGCTCCTCCAGTGCCCCACCATTGAACAAGGCTGGAGAAAATTTGCAGAAGAGTGGTTTCAGAGGTGGAACTTTCCCCACACCGTTGGAGCCATAGATGGGAAGCACGTGGCCTGCAAAGCTCCAGTCAACTCAGAGTCCACTTATTTGAACTACAAGGGCTTCTTCAGCATCATCCTCTTCACCATGGTCGATGCTGACTACAAGTTCATGTACATCGATGCTTCAGGCAATGGCTCATCTTCAGATGCCCAGGTATACAACACCAGTCACCTCAAGGAGGGGTTGGAACGTGACCTCATCATGGGCTTCCCAGATCCAGACCCCCTGCCCAACGACACACAAGATGTGCCCTACTTCATCGTGGGGGATGATGCCTTCTCCCTCAGAACCTACCTCATGAAGCCCTACACCTCCAGACTCCTCACCCGTGAAGAGAGGATCTTCAACTACAGGCTGTCCAGGGCAAGGTGGGTGGTGGAGAACGCCTTTGGCATCCTGGCCAACAGGTTCCTGGTACTTCTCACCACCATGCAGCATTGCCCAGAGACCGTGAGGAGGATCGTGGAAGCTTGCTGCATCCTGTACAATCTCATGCGCACCCGCTACCCAGTGTTGCAGAACAGGCTCGTGGACCTCCAACAAGGCAATAGGGACATGGAGCCTGGAGAATGGAGGCAAGGGCGAAACCTGATAGACACTCTGGATATGCAAGGCCCCAACAGAGCTTCACGTGAAGGGAAGAAGCAGCGCAACCTACTGAGATATTGGTGCAACTCCCCAGCTGGAGCAGTAGAGTGGCAAGGCAGGATGACAGATGATTAATGGATGCTTCCTTCAAGCTGTCGTATAACACTGATGAGATTGTGCCATGTATGTTGAATGGCCCTACAATGAATAGGGCATTAATAAAGAGCTTTGTTTATTTTAAAATGTGTTGATCAATGAATAAATTGTTGTAGATAATAAAAGTCCATATGTGTGGCAGCTGGGATGGTGGACCATACAGTCCCACTAAGCTTGCATTCAAGGTTTATCTATCCCACACCTATCCTTATCTATCCCACAAGCATGCAAAGGCTTAACCATTTTTTCAAAGTTTTCACCAACACTTTATTAAGTAAAAAAAATGAACCAAGTGTCTTAAGCAAAGATAACCTTTATTAACTGTCTTAGGTAAACTTTATGACTTTATTAAATAAGCAAAATGAACCAAGTAAACTGTATTAACTGTCTTAAGGAAAGATAACCTTTATTAACTTTCTTAGGTAAACTTTATGACTTTATTAAATAAGCAAAATGAACCAAGTAAACTATCTTAAGCAAAGATAAACTTAATAAGTAAACAACTCAGTCTCTGGCACAATTGTCAGTCACTCTGAGTCATGTCCATGGTCTCAGCTGTTAAGTGGGCAGGGATTGTGGAGGTGGCTGTGGCTTGAGTGTTGGTCTGAGGCACCATTGGGGTGCTTGGCCCTGAGGGTTCAACAGGGAATGGTGTGTTCAGGAAGCTATCCAAGAGCTGACTCAGT
>BLBF01000037.1:2792121-2806123 GCA_015471245.1 Laticauda colubrina
GTGCAGAAGTGCTGTGATCTTCTGCTTCATCACCTGGTACTGGGCCTTGGGCAGGTCCCTCAGGGTCTGGCTCATGTAGGTGATGAAAGGCTTCCGGTCTGAGGATGATATGTCACTGTGGACCAGCTGAGAAAGAAGTTCTGTGCTTGTCTTCATTGTGTCCCTGATCTCCAACAGCACACTGTGGTCCTGGCCCTCCAGTCTGCCTCTCTGCCTTCATCCTCTGGATCTGAGGTGGGGATGGGGGTGGGTTGACCTCTGGTGGCTGCTGCTTCTTCCTCCATTTTTGACAGCAGGGCGTCACCCTCCACGGGATCCTCCAAGTCTGCGAGCATGGGGAGTGCAGCTTTTTTTTGGGGGGAGTCTGTGCTGTGGGGCCCTCTGAAGACACCTGCCTGGGCAGGGTTGCTGGCTCCTGGCTGGAAGAGGACTGGCTGTCTGTGGGCTGTCTGAGGGAGAGGGGTCTCAGAGGGGCTGCTCCTCGGTGGCGGATCTCACCCTGCAGGAAACTACACTTGGCCATGACGTACATCTCCTCATCAGTGAGCTTGACAGCGGCCTGCCCGGATTTCTTGAGGTGTATCTTGCCATACCAGCTGTGCATATGCTTCCACCATCCTAGGAGTTCTTCTGCAGTGTACCTCAGGCCTTCTGCCTTGTCTCTCCAAGCTGCCTGCTTCTTCTTGGTGTCCTGATACAGTCTGTGGCCCTTTCTCCAGAGGAATTTGTTCTCCCTCAGCCATTCCAGCACCTCATCCTCATGCTCCTTGGAAATGGTGTACTGTTTCCTCTTTCCCTTCTGCTTCCCTTGCCTCTTCCTCCTTCTGACAGGGGCTTGAGCAGGGCCTTCAGGGGCTTGAGCAGCAGGGCCTTCAGGGGCTTGAGCAGCAGGGCCTTCAGGGGCTTGAGCAGCAGGGCCTTCAGCAGCAGGGCTTTGAGGGCCTTGGGGCTGGTCCACCACAGTAGCAGCAGCAGCAGCAGCTTCAGAGTCAGTGCCAGGGGATGGGATGCTGGTTCTGGCCTTCTTCACCTTGCCAGGGCTTGAATGAGTAGGCATGGGCTTCCTCTTCTTGCCTGACTGACGAACCATGGTATTCCTGCTAGATATATGTGGCAGCATGTCTTTCCCTTGTAGGCTGACTGCGTGCATGTTCATTCCTTTTATATCCGCGGAGCTGATGCAATTCATACTCCCTGCATATGCAGTGAACGCTTTGCATCTGATATACATCCGCGTGGCATCACCTTTGTTTCATATAGGCGTCCATGATGCATCCTCTTCATCCGTTCTGCATCTGCCTCTTCCGCTATGCATCCGCTTCGAAATTCTCTTCGGAGGTGTCATCCACTTCCATCCGCTTTCATCCGCTAGGCTTCCTATGAACATCCATTTAACATCCCGCTACATACTACCCACGTCCATTCTTTTCCACTCTTTTCCATTCTGTTTATGCAAATTTTCACCACTTTTTGGCGCGGATGACAACAGATGGAGCCACCCCCGAAATTTTACTCGTCCGCTGTGTCCTTTATGCATGCATTTTGCGTCCGTCGGCCAGTGGGACTGGGCCTTTAGTCCAATTATACAAAGACCTCGTTTGTTGTTCTGTTTAAATTCAGCAAGCTTCTTGGCATCATCCTCATTAGCTGGATCCCATGCATTTACATCCGGTGGGTCTTGAACAACATTCCATATACCTTCTCTATGAAACAGTAGACTGCACTTCATAGACCAGGAAACATAGTTTGTTCCATCCAACCGGGTTATCAGTGATAGACTTGTTGAAGTGTCTTGTGCCATCTTTACCAGGATGGTAACCCACAATTAAACAATTTTTTTTCCCTAGTGCACTTATTAATGAGAACTGAAAGTACAGATTTGGTCACGTATTTTTGGAGATAAGCACCAATGAGACTTATATCTAACTATTTATGTAGAATTCTTCTCTTATTTCTGGTATGTCTCTCTCTCTCTCACAAACACACAAACACACACACACAAACATGGGTGCCATCTTTTCTGATCTCTCATTTGCCTTCAGTGTCAACCCCCCCCTCGAATTTATACAAGTATATTCATTAAGAGTATTCCCATACTAGTCTCAAAGAAAATCTGTTTATAAATCCTATAGAAGCAAATGCCAGTATTTTCAGTTGTATGACTACATATCTTAAGGAATATATTTTCATTGATAAATTATTCTGCAACATTTGTGCTCTTAGGAAAAGTTCAAACAGGGCTTAATAACAAGTCTTGGAAAATTTGCAACATAATAAAAAGCATCTTTTTGTGACTGCTTTCAAGTATATCTTTCTTTGTGACCTTTGTGACTGCTTTCAAACATCTCTCTTAGAATTTTTTTCATTGATCTGGAAATATGTTTCGAAAATGCTTAAATGTATACAAAAAAACCACTTTTTACTATGTTACAGTCTTTCCAACAAAGAGTTTTAATGGAAATAGTGGGTGCACTTGCACACCAACTTTTCAGTGTGAAATATTTTGACTTTAACATTTTGGGAGACCACAAAGCAATATATATATGCAGTAGTATATGGACTATAATTTTCCAGACTGATTTTTCCTAGATATCACAATCTTTTATTCCCAGCTAATATTGGGCCCCACTACATCTGGAGGCTAAAACATATGAAGAAAGTTGCAGGAATTAGATATGTCTACTTTAATAACATGAAGTATCAGTGGGTGACATGATAGCAGTCTTCCAATATCTAAGGGACAGCCACAAAAATGAGGGGGTTAACCAATTATCAAAGCACCTGAGGTTAGGACAAGAAGCAACAGGGGGAAACTAATCAAGGAGAGAAGCAACTTAGAATTAAAAATAACTTTTCTTACAGAACAATTAATCAGTGGAACACTTGCCTCCAGTAAGCTGGGAATGCTCTAATACTGGTTTTTAAGAAGAGTTCAGACAATCATTTGTCTGAAATATTATAGGGTTTCCTGCTTGAACTGGGGGTTGGACTAGAAAACCTCCAAGGTCCCTTCCATTCTGTTATTCTGGAGATTGAGGAGACCTGGAATAGGCCATCTCCACTCCATGAAACTTTTTTTTTTTTTATAACATGTCCATTTCCTCTCTTCCTCGAAGAGATCCACCATTCCCCTTACAAGAACCTTGAGTGGTTAACTAGACTGAAAGCAATCTCATGGAGCATCATGTCAGCAAAAGTCCAAACCTGATCTTCATTCTTTCATTGCTGCCCTCTCAGGAGCCATTGACATCTGTTGTGGGCAGAGGTATGTTGCTTTTGCTATGTTGCATGTATGCTTTTATGTCAAACATGTTCTTTTCCCTTTATATATAATTGCTTTGGACTTGTTCTTGGTTTGGGGGCTGAAATTCAGTAAATTTGATTTCTTTCGAACAGAGGTGTGTGTGTGTGTATGTGTGTTTGTGTGCAACTGCTTGCTGTGATTATATTTTGGTTTTGTATATTTTGGTTGGATGTGTATGTTTGCATGCACCTCAGTCTTAGTTTTTATTGTAAAATAGAAAGTGCAGTGTTTTACTGAGGGTGTAATATATTTAATTCATTGTGTGTCAATAGAGAGTATTATCATTAGTTTATTCTTTAATGACCTTTAGGGATAACGTAAGCTTGATTTCTTAGAAATATTGCTTCCTCTTGTATGCTCAAGGAGTTTTCCCAAGTTATGAACCATGAGTAAATAAACCTTGCTATGATTCAAATGATAGCCTAGGAAAAGGTTAGTTAGCAGTGGTAATAACAACTGCTGACAGTATAGCGTATCACTACTTTTTTCAAGTCTTAATGAATCATAAAGTACCCCACATCTGCCTTTATGTATGTTTAGCTCCTGTCCCATTCATTTATTTTCTGTGCTCTGTTTTGCTTTTCTATAGTCCAAGCAATACTGCATCCATCTTCTGCAGCATCAATCTGTTTTGAAAGGGTAATCATTTCTCTACCACTTTTCTTTACTGCTACAATTTTTATTTCTGGGAGCTTGGTGCCTGCCTTCTCTTGTGCTTTCCAGTTCAAGCTGCAGGATGAATCTCATTTGGACAGACTCGTGATCAGCCTTAATGATCAATTTTAAAAGGGCAGTCATGCCAATGCAGCACATAGCATCAGTACAGACTGAGGAATGGAAGCAAAATAAATTGGAATGCTTCAAGGTGCTCAGTAAAGTATGCATAATGGAGATAGATAATGCCCATGCATTCCATGTATAAGGAATTAGAATGATATTCTTATTTTTAGTGATTGATTTATACCCTTCTCTATGAATTCTCAATGAATAGATAAATTAAAAAATCATAACAATCCATTTAAAGCAATAAACATAATAGAAACAGTAGCACCTGATAGGTTTCTAAAAACCTCAGAACTTGATGGAATAACAGTATCTTCTTAAAGTGTGTGGGATAATGTTCAATTGTGGGCAGTTTTTGGTAGGGTTGTATGTTATTATAGAATAATAACATAGAATAGAATAGAATAAGAATAGAATAGAATGGAATGCAATGGAATGGAACGGAACGGAACGGAACAGAACAGAACAGAACAGAACAGAACAGAACAGAATAGAATTCTTTATTGGCCAAGTGTGACTGGACACACAAGGAATTTGTCTTGGTGCAAATGCTATCAGTGTCCATAAAAGATACATTCATCAAGAATCATAAGGTACAACATTTAATAATAGTCATAGGGTACAATAGGCAATCAAATCATACTAGTCAATAAAAATTGTAAGGATACAAACAACAAAGTTACAGTCGTAAGTGGGAGGAGATGGGTGAAAGGAAGGATGGGAAGATTAACAGTAAAAGTAATGCAGGCTTAGTAAATAGTTTGACAGTGTTGAGGGAATTGTTTGTTTAGCAGAGTGATAGCATTTGGGAAAAAAACTGTCCTTGTGTCTAGTTGTTCTGGTGTACAGTGCTCCAAAGCATCATTTTGAGGGTAGGAGTTGAAAGAGTTTATGTCCAGAATGTGAGGGGTCCATAAATATTTTCACAGCCGTCTCATGCAGTATACAGGTCCTCAATGGAAGGCAGGTTGGTAGCAATTGTTTTTTCTGCAGCCCTAGTTACTCTCTGAAATCTGTGTCTGTCTTGTTGGGCTGCAGAACCAAACCAGACAGTTATAGGGGTGCAGATGACAGGCTCAATAATTCCCCTGTAGAACTGTATCAGCTATTATTGTCTATTTTACAAAGAACAGGATAATTTCCTTGAATGTAGGGGGTGAGGGTTTAAGCCTTTTCATGTGGACCAATTCAGGAAACAGACATCATAAGGATTCCATGAATGCTACTTTATTATTACTGTACCTCAAAACAATCTTGAAAGGCTACCAAGGTTCCCCCACCCTTATGCTAAATGAAAGTAAAGCCCATGTCACACTGAACCAATGGATGCAAAGAGGATGTAAAACGGACAAAAAACCTTGCCATCCGTAGGTTAACGTGATGTATCCGTTCTGTACTCACTGCCTCCGTTTGGCTTCCTCTCTATCCATCCAGCATCCATTTATGGACGTTTCATCCGCTCCAAAAGTTTTGGGCTGCCTAAAACTTTTGCGCAGAAAATGTATCCAGTTTGTCCATTCTCAATCCGCTATGCATCCGCTACGCATCCATTACGCATCTGTTACGCATCCACAATATCCGCTTGGCATCCGCGACGCATCCGCGCAACGCGCATCCACTCGGACGCAGGGAGGAAGCGGAACGGAGGCGGAACGGATGCAGAACAGATGCAGAACGGATGCCTAGTGGAAACAAAGCATTTAAAGTGGAAAAAATGTTCGCAGAGGAGACCTATCTCGGATATTAAGGATGTCTAGAGAATGCCTAGAGGATGCCTAGCGGAAAACCAATACTGCCTATAAAAAGGGGGAGCAACTCGCCTGCATCGCACTTTCAGAACAGCAGCCCAGCGGTGCAGACCTCTGCAGCCTTCATCTGCCTCTTCCTCTTCCACAGCATCCAGTCATGTCCACCGTGGATTGTAACAAAGTCCTTTCGGCAGCCATCATAGTTCTGCAACAGTGCGAAGCCATCTGCACGCTCTGTGAACACTACTGCGAGAAGAAAAGGAGCCAACCAAAAAGAGTCTGGGTCCGAAGATGGTTCGCCAGTAGAGCGGAGGACAGACTGTACAACAAGCTGATGGTGGAGCTCAGGAGCGAAGACACTCGGGCGTTCCAGAACTTCATGAGGATGCCTCCAGCCATGCTTGACGAAGTTGTGCAGTGCCTGACACCCAGGTTGACCAAGGCAAACACAAGCTTCCGGCCAAGCCTGGAACCTGGGCTCAAGGTGGCACTCACTCTGCGCCACCTGGCCTCAGGGACCTCCTACAGGAGCTTGCAGAACGGCTGGAGGGTGCCATCCAACACCATCAGCATTGTGGTCAGAGAAGTGGTGCAGGCCATCATTGAAGAATACCTGGAGGAGCTCCTCCAGTACCCCTCCACTGAAGAAGGATGGAAGTAAGTTGCAGAGCAGTGGTATCAGAAGTGGAACTTCTCCCACACCGTTGGAGCCATAGATGGCAAGCACGTGGCCTGCAAATCTCCAGCCAAGTTGGGGTCCACTTATTTCAACTCCAAGGGCTTCTTCAGCATCATCCTCTTTGCCATGGTCGATGCTGACTACAAGTTCATGTACATCAATGCTTCAGGCAACGGCTCATCTTCGGATGCCCAGGTATACAACGCCAGTGACCTCAAGGAGGGGCTGGAACGCAACCTCATCGTGGGCTTCCCAGATCCAGAACCCCTGCCCAATGACAAACAAGATGTGCCCTACTTCATCGTGGGGGATGACGACTTCTCCCTCACAACCTACCTCATGAAGCCCTACACTTCCAGATGCCTCACCCGTGAAGAGAGGATCTTCAACTACAGGCTGTCCAGGGCAAGGCGGGTGGTGGAGAACGCCTTTGGCATCCTGGCCAACAGGTTCCAGGTACTTCTCACCACCATGCAGCATTGCCCAGAGACCGTGAGGAGGATCATGGAAGCTTGCTGCATCCTGCACAATCTCATGCGTACGCGCTACCCAGTCTTGCAGAACAGGCTCATGGACCTCCAACAAGGCAATGGGGACATGGAGCCTGGTGAATGGAGGCAAGGGCGAAACCTGATAGACACTAAGGATGTGCAAGGCCCCAACAGAGCTTCACATGAAGGGAAGAAGCAGTGCAACCTCCTGAGACACTGGTGCAACTCCCCAGCTGGAGCAGTGGAGTGGCAAGACAGGATGGAAGATGCTTAATGGATGCTTCCTTCAGCCTGTCTCATCACACGGATGAGATTGGGCCATGTATGTTTGGTTGGCCTACAATGAACAGGGCGTTTAATAAAGAGTTGTGTTTATGTTGACATGTGTGGATAATTATTACATTATTATTGATAATAAAGGGCCATAGGTGTGGCACCTGGGAGGGTGGACCATACAGTCCTACTCTGCTTGCACTGGAGGTTTATCTATCCCACAGCTATTACCCATCCCAAAAGTATCCCTGCCCATCCCACAGCTATCTTAACCCATCCCATAAGCATGCAAAGGCTTAAACCATTTCTAAAAGTTTCCAGCAAGACTTTATACAAAAAAAGAAATGAAGAAAGTGTGTGAATCAAAAATAGACTTTACTAACAACAAGCTATAAGACAAAAAAGAGTCTCTGGCACTCCTCTTGGTCGCTCAGTCTCAGGGGTGAAGGGTCCCGGTGCTGTGGAGGTGGCTGTTGCTGGAGTGCTTGTCATCAGCTCCTCCTCCAGAAGCAGAAGCAGCAGAAGCGCCAGCCCCAGAAGAGTGAGCCCATGCTGTAGAAGCCCCAGCAGAACCAGAGTGAGGGCCAGGGGGCGGGATGGTAGCCCTGTCCCTCTTGCCAGGACTGGAAGCAGATGGCTAAGGCTTGCTGTGCTTCCGCATGGTTGTGGGGTTGCTGGCTGGCAGGGAGGCTGGCAGGAACCAAGGCTGGCCGAAAGGCTGGCAGGGAGGCTTGCAGGAAAGCTTGCAGGCAGGCTGGCAGGCAGGCAGGCACCAAGGCTGGCAGGCAGACATGAACCAAGGCTGGCAGGAAGGCTGGCAGGCAGACATGAACCAAGGCTGGCAGGAAGGCAGGCAGCAAGGCTGGCAGGCAGACAGGCTGGCAGGAAGGCTGGCAGACAGGCTGTCAGCAAGGCTGGCAGGGAGGCTGGCAGCAAGGCTGGCAGGCAGACATGCAGGCAGGGCAGGCAAGGCAGCTGATGTGTCCAGAGCAGGTCTTTCCTCTGAATGGCGACCTGCTTCCGAGCTGCTT
Organism: Laticauda colubrina; assembly: GCA_015471245.1. Lineage (NCBI taxonomy): Eukaryota > Metazoa > Chordata > Lepidosauria > Squamata > Elapidae > Laticauda > Laticauda colubrina. The sequence continues at coordinate 2,800,431 of BLBF01000037.1, forward strand.
CCGTTATATCCACGGGGCTGACGCAATGCATCCTCCCCGCATGTGCAGTGAACGCCAGGCATCCCTTAGGCTTCCGCTGTGCATCCGCTGTGTATCCGCTTTATCCATTCAGCGTCCGCTCTGCATCCGCTGTATCCATTCCGCATCTGCTTTGCTGAGGCCCCCCAGAAGCCCTGTGGATGTGCCACCCACTCCCATCCGCTTCTATCTGCTGGGCTTCTGTTCCGCATCCACTTTGCATCCGCCCTGTGTCCTCCCCGCGTCCGTGTTATCCACTCCGGTTATGCAAATTTTTGCCCCTTTTGAGAGCGGATAACAACGGATGGAACATTTTTCTTGTCCGTTGTGTCCGTTTTTCATCCGTTGGCCAGTGTGACATGGGCTTAAGTAGTGTTATTTTGAGTCTGTTTCTCCTCTTTCCCCAGGAGGTGAATTGTATTTTAATTATCCCTTACTTGTTCCGAAATACACTCTTGAAAATTATATCTACATTTCTCCAGAGCAGAATTTCTTAACTTTGACAATTGAAAGATGTGGATCTGGCTGGGGAATTCTGGGAGTTGAACCCCCACATCTTTCAGTTGTCAAGGTTGGGAAACTTTGCTCTAAATGAAGAAAAGAAGTGGCTATGGTGATCTCTCCCCTCTCCCCCTTCCCCCTCTTCCTCTCCTCTCCTCTCCATTTCTTTAACTCACATAAAGCTGATTATAACAGCTTTTAATAATTCCTTGCGAAGTAGGCTGTGCAGTGGAAAAGGGACTGATCCAATGTCATTCAGTGAGCTTCATGGCTGAATGGAAACTTGAACTGAAGTTATTCTTGACCTTATCCACTATGACCACGCTGAGTACTTCTCATTTATTTACTCGCTGGGAAAGCATCCAAATAGTTATGTTCCAAAGGGTACATATTCCTGAACTACTATAAGAGATGTACATCCACGATCAGATTATCAGATTCCTCAAGGTTACAAAGGAACGGGGCTTTCTGACTGACCACAGTAATGTAGTAATTCGTAGGACTAAATTTTTTGACAGTCTTGGACAGTTCATGATAGATAGGAAGAGGCTTATGCATGAGAACAACTGATGTGGCAGTGTTTCATGTTGTCAAACTTTTCCTAAGACCTCTGGATAAAGCTATAGAGAGCATGATGTTTGCCTTTTAACTCTGATAGCATTTGGCATTTTGAAAAATTCTCCCAGCAAGAAGACTACCTCTGCTGAAATATGTCAGTAGCCATCTCTCCCCATTATCCAAATAGCCCTTGTGATGGATGCCAGTAGCACATGGCTTTTCCTACTAGTTCTACTTAGTGGAAGTTTCACTGCTATTGTTTTACTGTAATTATCTTCAGGGTTAAGGAGAGGTCAGGCCATTCTCGAGGAATAGGAAAATCACAGTTGATTTTGACTTATAGTTCTCCTTTCATTGTGAGGGAAGAACTGAGAATACCAAGATATTACAAATATTTCCACAATAGTAAAGTACTTGGAAACACTATTTAGGGAGCTCTTGTTGATTTCCTTAGAAAGCATCACTGAAGAAATTCTTTCAAGGATGTCAAATGAAAAAAAAAAACATGTCCGTTCACATACTCTCTGCAAAATGAGCAACATGGCAGGATACATTTCCAAGAAGAGAGTCATAGTATTATTTGAAATAAAAATACGGTAAACCTATGGGCAGTGCACACCTAAAGGGTGTGTGTTTTGTTCCTGCTTGTTGTGCTGAGTTTAGAAGTATGTATGTTGCACTGATCTCTGAGAATCTCATTTGTATGAGAACTGCTACTGGTTGCTATCATAGATAAAATGGAGGGGGTGCTCTGTGCAACCTCTCATCAGATCTTTTTATTAGCATTTTTTTTCTTTCTGGATTACAGATAGAGTCCAACCTTTTCACTTATAAAATGCTTCAGGCAACTGAGAACATCAGAAAACACCAAAAAAATGAAAACAAGACAATTAAATCTATATTAGCATATATAAATACTGTACATTTTTTACTCTCTGCCAAAACCTGGAGCCAGTCTGCTTATATAATTAAGTTATTAGCATTGGTGCTGACTGGAATCACCTCCCAGAGACCTGAATTTTTGCCAATTTCAAGAAACATACGTAAAGTAGGAAGGTGGGAAAGTTATTCCAGTAAATCTGGGGCTATATGCATCACACACATGTTGCACATAAAAAAGAGGCAGTGCTTTATTCCAACAGTCACAGTCTATTGATACCTGTGGTGCAGGGATAGGCAGTCTTTCTTTCCAAAATATTTTGCCTGTGCTTCCTTTCTGTGAGTAAGGGACTGGCCCAAGATCACCCAAGTAGCTTCATACCTATGACAGGACCAAAATTGATGGATTCCCAGGTTCTAACCTAAATCCTTAAATCACTACACCAGACCGGCTCTTTTGTCATTTTTAGGGTTGTTAAAATAGTATTTTCCTATGGATAACTGCAAGGTGTGTAAAATCTATTATGCTTTATTATTTCTTATACTAGTATCAAGTCATGTGATCATCAGTGGGTGCCAACTGACCATTTTTCCCCCTATGCCTGAAGAACAATGCAGAGATAAAGGAATGCACAAATGGTCAGCAGAATCATTACAAGATAATAAAAGAGAATGTAAATAGCCGCATGAGAGGACTTGAGAATAACCTTGGGAGACAGAAGGAAGACTCACCCTGAGACAATGCATTTACTGTAGCTTTTACAACAAGGGAGCAGGAGTACTCATGAGTTTGGTTTCCTGTACCTGGGTGACAACATTGTCCTGAGAGCTTGAAAAAGAAAAACAAAATAACCTACTTACCCCAACTCATCCTGCATTGTATAAGAAGGGGCAGAGGTTAATATTGGCAGACTTCCAAGATTGTTATTGTAGCCTGTTCAATATGTGAATTTATTTAGCACTTTTGCAATCATTTCTTCTTAAAAACTTCCAGTGCAAGAGCATTTACAACTTCTGGAGTTCCATTGATTAATTGTTTTGTCAGGAAATTTCTCCTTAGTTCTAGCTTGCTTCTCTCCTTAATTAGTTTCCACCCATTGCTTCTTGTCCTGCCTTCAGGTGCTTTGGAGAATATCTTGACTCCCTCTTCTTTGTGGCAAACCTTGAGATATTGAAACACTGCTATCATGTCTCCCCTAGTCCTTCTTTTCATTAAACTTAAGCCCCTGTCACACTGCACCAATGGATGGAAAGAGGATGTAAAATGGAGAAAAACACTTGCCATCCATTGGTTAATGCGATGCTTCCGTTCTGTACTCACTGCCTCTGTTTTGCTTCCTCTCTATCTGTCCAGCATCCATCTATTGACATTTCATCCGCTCAGAAGGTTTTGAGCTGCTCAAAACTTTTGAGCAGAAAATGTATCCAATGCATCCATTCTGCATCCGCTAGGCATACGGGGGACATCCGTTCTGCATCCGTTACGCATCTGCTATATCCGCTAGGCATCCGCTGTGCATTCGTGCAACTCAAATCCGTTCCAGTGGTAAACGGACGCAGGGAGGAAGCGGAACGGACATGCAGCATTAGTAGCACGGATGGAGAAAGGATGAAAGCAGATGCAGTTACGCATCCGCGTCATCCGCTACGCATCCGCTCTGCATCCGCTCTGCATCCTCTACGCATCTGCTCTGCATCCTCTACGCATCCGCTCTGCATCCTCTACGCATCCTCTACGCATTCTCTATGCATCCGCTCTGCATCCTCTACGCATCCTCTACGCATCCTCTACGCATCCACTCTGCATCCGCTTCCATCCGCTCGGCTTCAGTTCCGCATCCGCTTTCCATCCGCTCTGCGTCCTCCCCCCGTCTGTTCCTTTCCGTGTTATCCATTCTGCTTATGCAAATTTTTGCCCCTTTTGAGAGCGGATAACAACGGATGGAACATTTTTCTCATCCGCTGTGTCCTTTTTACAAACGTTTTGCATCCGTTGGGAAGTGTGACAGGGCCTTTAGACATACCCAATTCCAGCAACCATTCTTTATCTCTTTTAGCCTCCAGTCATAATCATCTTTGTTGCTCTTCTCTGCACTCTTTCTAGAGTCTCAACATTTTTTTTTACATCATGGCGACCAAAACTGCATGCAGCATTCCAAGTGTGTCCTTACCAAGGCATTATGAAGTGGTATTAACACTTCATGTGATCTTGATTCTATCCCTCTGTTTATGCAGCCTAGAACTGTGTTGGCTTTTTTGGCAGCTGCAGCATGCTGCTGGCTCATATTTATTTCACATATGCAGGGTCTATTTTTCTGAGCTGGCCTAGTTTGAATTGTGAACAGGCGCCCCAGTCAAATTTTACATGATGCTGTTCTGCTGCTGCTCTTCTGCAAACAGAATCCTGAAACTTCAAACAACTTAGCAGGATCTGAAATGGCCTAAGAGTGAGATAGTGAACCTGGCCAAAATAGTTTAACATTGAAATTACCAGTCCAAATCTTCTCCTGCAAGACATGGAAGAAACAAGAAATAAAGGGAGGAAAAGAAGATGAGGAAAAGTGTTGAATGTGACTAAGCTGTTTTTGTGACTCACTTGTTGTTAATATAAAAGCAAAAACAAAACCTACTTTGCTTAGGTCATGACCCAATGGGGTAAAAGGAGGCAAGCACAGGAAATAACCTAGAAATGGAAAGAGCTGGTCCTGGGCAAAAATCCTCATCCCATTTCTACTACAATGCCTTCATTGGTGGGTGTTAGTTCCCATCAATTTAGGAGGAAGAGCAGCAAAGCTGGAAGATGAAACCAGTGCTCCTGTCTATGGTCCATGTAGAATCAAGAAAGTTCCATACAGTCCATTTAGTTATATTCTTTGCTGATCAGTCTTGGCATTGAATCCTCTGAGGGAGAAATCTGTTTTTATAGAAACTTTTATTTACACATGTTCTTCTTGGAGGATTTGGTCTACAATCATGGTCAATAATGGTAGGCAAGATTACCACAATATCTTACTTTTTCTCATCTGCCACATACTAAATGTATTGTAAGAGTAGAGCGAGAATTTATCTTTCTCATTTTTAGAACTGTCTATGCATTAGCTAAAAGCCCTGTCACACTGGCCGACAGATGCAAAACGTTTGTAAAAAGGACACAGAGGATGAGAAAAATGTTCTATACATTGTTATCTGCTCTCAAAAGGGGCTAAAATTTGCATAACCAGAGCGGACAACACGGAAAGGAATGGACGGGGGGATGACGCAGGGTGGATGGAAAATGGAGGCTCCATGGAAGCCTAGCGGATGGAAGCGGATGGGAGTGGATGGCACATCCGCAAGGCTTCTGGGGGAGTGCAGCAAAGCGGACATGGAACGGAAAGAGCGGACGCCGAGCGGATGCCGAGCGGATGAAGAGGATGCACAGCAGATGCCAAGCGGATGAAGCGGATGCATAGTGGAAGCCTAGCGGATGCCTAGCGGAAGCCTAGCGGATGCCTAGAGTTCATTGTGCATGCGGGGAGGATGCATTGCGTCAGCCCCGTGGATATAAAGGGAAGCAGCTCCCAAGCAGGTCACCATTGAGAGGAAAGACCTGCTTCCAGACACATTGACTGCCTGCCTGCCTTGCCAGCCTGCCTGCCTTGCCTGCCTGCATGCCTGCCAGGCTTGCTGCCTACCAGCCTTCTTGCCAGCCTGCCTGCCAGCCTCCCTGCCAGCCTTGCTGTCTGCCTGCCTGTCAG
>BLBF01000037.1:2806133-2840212 GCA_015471245.1 Laticauda colubrina
CTGCCTGCCAGCCTCCCTGCCAGCCTTGCTGTCTGCCTGCCTGTCAGCCTTGCTGCCAGCCTGCCTGCCAGCCTGCCTGCCAGCCTTGCTTCCTGCTTTCCTGCCAAACTGCCTGCCAGCCTGCCTGCCTGCCTGCCAGCCTTGCTGCCAGCCAGCAACCCCACAACCATGGGGAAGAAGAGGAAGCCTCAACCATCTGCTGCAAGCCCTGGCAAGAGGGATAGGGCCACCCTCCCACCCCCTGGCCCTCACTCTGCTTCTGCTGGAGCTTCTGTAGCACAGGCTCGCTCTTCTGGGGCTGGGGCTTCTGCTGCTTCTGCTTCTGGAGGAGCTGCTGATGCAGCTTCTGGCGGTGGTGCTTCTGCTGATGCTGCTTCTGGAGGAGCTGCTGATGCTGCTTATGGCAGTGGTGCTTCTGCTGGTGCTTACTCTGCTGAAGCTGCTCCTCGTCCTTCTCATCCTGCTGGTCCTGCTAGTCCTGCTCGTGCTCCTGTTCTTGCTCGTCCTGCTGGTCCTGCTTGTGCTCCTGGTCCTGCTCGTGCTCCTGGTCCTGCTCGTGCTCCTGGTGCTGCTGGTGCTTACTCTGCTGCTGCTGATCCTGGTGCTGCTGGTGCTGGTGCTGCTGGTGGTGATGATGATGATGCCAAAGAGAGGAAGAGGCACATGTGAGAATGGGAGAGGAGGCAATACTCCATTGAGGAGGAACACGAGAATGAGGTGCTGGAGTGGCTGAGAGAGAATGACTATCTGTGGCGGAAGGGACACAGGCTCTACAGGGACACCAAAAGGAAGCAGGCTGCTTGGAGAGAGAAGGCGGAGAGTCTGGGCTACACTTCGGAGGTGCTCCTCAGCTGGTGGAAACCTATGCACACTTGGTACGGGAAGCTGCACCTCAAGAAATCTGGCCAGGCCACGGTCAAGCTGATAGACAGAGAGACCTATGTCATGGCCAGGTGCAGCTTCCTGGAGGGTGAGATCCGCCACTGAAGAGCAGCCCCTCTCACAACCCTCTCTCTCAGGCAGCCTGCTGGGAGCCAGTCCTCTTCCGGCCGAGAGTCTGCTCCTGTCTCCAGGCAGGTGTCTGTGGAGCATGCCACACCGGAGAACCCGCGGACAGCTGTTCTAACTGTGGCGGAGCCCGTGGAAAACTCCTTAGTGCAGTGGGAGAAAGGAGATGGCACTTCCACCACAGTCCTACCCGCATCCACCCCCAGCTCCACCTCCACAAAAAGGCAGAGGGCCAGACAGGAGGGGCAGAGCCACACTGTCCTGCTGGAGATAAGAGACACCATCAGGAGCAGCATAGATCTCCTCTCTCAGCTGGTCAACACTGACTCCTCATCCTCCAACCGCAAGCCCTTCCTCACTTATGTCAACCAGACCCTCACGGACATGGCGGAACCCCAGTACCAGGTGGTGAAGGACAGGATCACCGATCTGCTTCACAACCCTCCAGACCAAGATGAACCTGCTCCCACTCAGTCCAAGTCTGCTCCTCCACCCCAGGTGATGTCCCTCCCATTCCAAGGCTTTCCACAGGCCCTCACCTACCAGGGCTATGGCTACCAGGAGGTACAGCAGCACAAGCAGCTGCCCTTCCCAGTCCAGGCACAGACTCATCGGATGCCACCGTTGCCACCTGTTCCATTGCTGCCAACTATGCCATCCACGCCACTGCTGCCACCGATGCCACCCACGCCACTGCTGCCGACACCACCGATGCCACCCACATCACTGATGCCACCCACGCCAGTCCTCACCCAGCTGCAGACCAGACAGCCCCACTACACTGCTCCTTCCTCCACCCCACAGCCAAGCCCAGCCTCAGTACATCTGTTGTCGGTACTGGGCCTGACACCCCATGGCATGGAGGAAGGAGCTCTCAACATCCCGGGGCTGAGCCAGCTGTCTGAGAGCTTCCTCAACAAACTGTCCCCTGTTGTCCTCTCGGGGCCAGGAACCCCAGTGGCACTTCAGACCAGCACTCCAGCAGTAGCCACCTCCACAGCACCTGGACCCTTCACCCCTGAAACTGGGCACACCTCTGAGTGACAGAGAAGAGTGCCAGAGACTGGGTGGCTACCTTTAGACTTTATTTGGACACTTGACTTGGGTCATTTTTCTTTTACAGCTTGTTATTAATAAAGATTATCTTTGCTTCACACACTTGCTTCATTTATTTTTGTCAATAAAGTCTTGGTGGAAACTTTTAGAAATGGTTTAAGCCTTTGCATGCTTGTAGGATGGACAAGGATAGCAGTGGGGTGGGCAGGGATACCTTTGGTCTGGGTAATAGCTGTGAGATGGGCAGGGATACCTTTGGTCTGGGTAATAGCTGTGGGATGGGCAGGGATACCTTTGGGATGGGTTAGAATATCTGTGGGATGGGTTAAGATAGCTGTGGGATGGGTTGAGATAGCTGTGGGGATAGATAAACCTCCAGTGCAAGTATAGTGGGACTGTATGATCCACCCTCCCAGGTGCCACACCTCTGGCCCTTCATTATCAATACTAATGTAATCATTCATCCACACATGTCAACATAAACACAACTCTTTATTAAATGCCCTGTTCATTGCAGGCCCATCCAACATATATGGCCCAATCTTATCAGTGTGATGAGACAGGCTGAAGGAAGCATCCATTAAGCATCTATCATCCTGTCTTGCCACTCCACTGCTCCAACGTGTGAGTTGCACCAGTGTTTCAGGAGGTTGCGCTGCTTCTTCCCTTCATGTGAGGCTCTGTGAGGCCTTGCACATCCTGAGTGTCTATCAGGTTTTGCCCTTGCCTCCATTCCCCAGGCTCCATGTCCCCATTGCCTTGTTGGAGGTCCACAAGTCTGTTCTGCAAGACTGGGTAGCGGGTGCGCATGAGATTTTCCAGGAGGCAGCAAGCTTCTAGGATCCTCCTCATGGTGTCTGGGCGATGCTGCATGGTGGTGAGAAGTACCTGGAACCTGTTGGCCAGGATGCCAAAGGCGTTCTCCACCACCCGCCTTGCCCTGGACAGCCTGTAGTTGAAGATCCTCTCTTCACGGGTGAGGCATCTGGAAGTGTAGGGCTTCATGAGGTAGGTTCTGAGGGAGAAGGTGTCATCTCCCACGATGAAGTAGGGCACATCTTGTTTGTCATTGGGCAGGGGTTCTGGATCTGGGAAGCCCATGATGAGGTTGCATTCCAGCCCCTCCTTGAGGTCACTGGCATTGTATACCTGGGCATCTGAAGCTGACCCATTGCCTGAAGCATCGATATACATGAACTTGTAGTCAGCATCGACCATGGCAAAGAGGACGATGCTGAAGAAGCCCTTGTAGTTGAAATAAGTGGACCCTGACTTGGCTGGTGATTTGCCGGCCACGTGCTTGCCATCTATGGCTCCAACAGTTTGGGAGAAGTTCCACCTCTGATACCACTGCTCTGCAATTTTCTTCCATCCTTCTTCAGTGGAGGTGCACTGGAGGAGCTCCTCCAGGTATTCTTCGATGATGGCCTGCACCACTTCTCTGACCACAATGCTGATGGTGTTGTGTGGCACCCTCCAGCCATACTGCATGCTCCTGTAGGTTGTCTCTGAGGCCAGGTGGCACAGAGTCAGTGCCACCTTGAGCCCAGGGTCCAGGCTGGGCCGGAGGTTGGTGCTCTGCTTGGTCAACCTGGGTCTCAGCCACTCCACAACTTCATCAAACATGGCTGGAGGCATCCTCATGAAGTTCTGGAATGAATGATGGTTTTTGTTCCTCAGCTCCACCATCAGCTTGTTGTACAGTCCGTACTCTGCTCTTCTCCCGATCCATCTTTGGACCCAGATGCTTCTTGGCCACCTCCTTTTCTTCCCGTAGTAGAGTTGAAAGACCCTGTAGATCGCTTCGCACTGCTGCAGAATGATGGTGGCTACCAAAAGTACTGTGTTACAATCCAGAGTGGACATGACTGGATGCTGTGGAAGAGCAAGAGGCAGATGAAGGCTGCAGAGGTCTGCACAGCAGGGCTGCTGGTCTGAAAGTGAGATTCAGGTGAGTTGCTCCCCCTTTTTATAGGCAATATAGGTTTTCCCCTATGTGTCCTTTTGCATCCTCTAGGCATCCTCTAGACATCCTTAATATCCAAGATAGGTCCCCTCTGCGAACGTTTTTTCCATTTAAAATGCTTTCTTTGCAAGCTGCATCCGCTTTCATCCTTTCTCCATCTGTTCTACTAACGCTGCGCGTCTGTTCCGCGTCCGTTCTGCTTCCACCCTGTGTCCGCTTTCTGCTGGAGCAGATTTGAGTTTCGCAGATGCGCAGCTGATGCCTAGCAGATGTAATGGACGCGTAACGGATGATGACGGATGCAGAACGGATGTTCCCCGTATGCCTAGTGGATGCAGAATGGACGTGTTGGATACATTTTCCTCTCAAAAAGTTTTGAGCAGCTCAAAACTTTTTGAGCAGATGGAACCTCCGTTGACAGATGCTGGACGGATAGAGAGGAAGAAAAACGGATGCAGTGAGTACAAAACGGAAGCATCACGTTAACCAACGGATGGCAGGTGTTTTTCTCTGTTTTACATCCTCTTTCCATCCGTTGGTGCAGTGTGACATGGGCTTAAAATACTGAAAGGAGCACTCCTTTTATATAAAATGATCCATACAATTATACTTAGATCTCTTCTCCCAGAAAGATCAGGGGTTAATAATTCTTGGGAGGGAGGGAAAGAAGGAAGGAAATAGAAGCTCATGGGGGAAAGGAGACCATTATCTCCCTGATCCTCTCTCCAGACACCTTCCTTTTATGTTTTTCTTAAGATTTAACATCATTATTATAAACTTAGTAATAAGCAAACATCAAGCTAACAATAGAATTCAACATTTCTTAAAATAATGAATGCCTGATTACTGAAAAATTCATGTAAATTAACTGTGCATGGATCTTTATAAGATCATCAAAAGGGGAAATATTCCACACTTACATGTACAAATGTGTGCATTTGGGAACTGGTTACATTGCAATCTTTTGTCTCCTTACTGTAGATGTGAATGAGCCTATCAAATAGAGTAAAATTTACTTCTTACATGTATGCAGTGAATTGTTTTGGCAGTCTTAACTAAGAATCAAATGATGGCTTATTATCTTGGGATCTGAATGAAAGAGCATCACCAATTGCAGTCTTTAACTTCCTTCCTTCCACCTTCCACAGTCTACCACTCTTTCCTTTTTTTGGAAAAAATGTACCATTTTAGAAGAGTGGATATTTAATAATACAGAGAGAATACAAGGCAGTTTTAACTGGAAAAAAACAGTTTTTAAACAGGAAACCTATCAAAATTAGAGCCCAGACAAACTCACAAAGGGAGAATATTATCCCATTTTAAAAAGTTATTCCCTCCCCTCTGTTTTTGGCATTTTCAAGTGACTCTTTTTCAGTTCTTATTATTTTATAGTGCATTCTGAATTAAGTTTATCTTTAATCAATATGAATATCTTGGTAAGAAAGAAAAAAAATGAGGCATGAATGCTGAATAACCTAAAGTCATAATGTACATGGATCAGTTGTAAAAAAAAACCTAACAGGGTTGGGAAAGTACATTTGGTGAAATGATGATGTCTGGTTTCTCACTATATGTTTAAGAATGAGGCTAGACAATGGGTCAAGCCAAGCGAAACAATTTCTACATTAACTAAAGCAGGGGTGGGCAATTATGGCCTTTTTATTACCTGTGGACTTCAACTCCCAGAACTCCTTAGTCAGCATGGCTCTGGGAATTGAAGTCCACAGGCCGTAAAGGGGCCATAGTTGCCCACTCCTGATCTAAGCTGTGCATCTTTCACTTTAGGCGGTTCAATTAAACAAGGACAGTTCCCTAATGAATGTCCCTGGATTTCTCTAGAAGACAAAGAGGAACTCCCAACTCTCAAAAAGTTTGATATCCCTGCTTTAATTGCCTACTCAATATAGAATAAAAAATATTTTATAGAATAAAATATTAGAATAAAAATAGAATAAAATAAAAAAAAGGTTTACAGCAGCCTACAAAAAGAGTATTTTCCCTTAAGGGTTACAAAATGGTTGCCATTTGATTAGCATAAATTCAACCAACACATAACATGTGTGATTAATCAGTCAACCGTTGTCTTATCACAAAAACTCAATGACTCCGAAGTTTTGACTCCATAGAATGACGACCCTGGAATTACCTTCTAACCTACAAAACATTTTAATTTAATATGCACTTCATCTGTAAAATCTGTTCATTAATGTGTCGCCACAACATTGAAATTTCCTAATGTTGAAAAATGGTGGAATTGCACATCTTCAAATCTGAATTTCTCTGACACCCACAATTCTTGTCACTCCACCATTTCAAAATGTTGTTAATTTCCAGCCAGCACTTCTAAATCCTTGAACAGAAGGTTGTTAGCAATGCAGGGTGTGGATCTTGTTGTTGATATTGTTCACGTCTGACTCTTCATGAACTGATGGGCATGATTTCAGCAGAATTGTGTATTTATTTCTATGCCTTTGATTTCATGCTTAGACCAACAATGATGGCATCAAGCCACCTTGTCTTCTGTCATAATCTTTTTCAATTGCCTTTTGATTTTTCTGAGCATAAGATTATTCTGTGGTGATTTTTCCTTTCTATCTATGCATCTATATTTAAATGTGAGTTTTATTTATGTTTTCTTCCAGTGCAATTTTACATTGTGGTATTTATTTCTAAAACCAATATTTAGACTATATCTTAAGTATTTAGATTATCACCATCAAGAACATTTGAAAACTAGACAAATTTAAGCAAACTAGGACTTTCCCAAATTTGATGTTTCCTTATCCTTTTTTGTTTTTCCTGAACTCTTTGTGACCCTTTGTGAGGCTTTATTTTTCCTGAACTCTTTTTGATACACATCTGCTAACAGGATAAAACTCTCTTAAATATAACACTTGTAGTATATATTTCTCCATCTCAAGCCTCTTGAAGTCCCTAACTTCAAGATTAGGGTACCCCACTCCCCACCCTGGTGTGTTTCCAAGGGCTCCATCCATTCAGGGAGGATAGGGAGGACTCCTTTATCAAATGCTAGCGACAGCCACTCATATCTTGCCAGCAGATTACCTTGCTAAGTTCTCTCTTCCCTCATGGCCTACTACTGTTAAAACATTTCCAGTTTCAGTTCCAAAACAGCAAAACATTCCTCTGTTGTTGGTCCTTGCCACCAGATGATTGAATGCAGGAGGCAAAGGGAGATGGGAAAGAGGGTGAGGATGGGATCAGAAGTGGTATTCAGCAGGTTCTGACCAGTTCTGGAGAACTGGTAGTGGAAATTTTGAGTAGTTCGGAAAACCAGCAAATGCCACCTCTGACTGGAGATTTTACAGTATCCTTCCCCTGCCACGGCCACCAAACCATGCCCACAGAACCTGTAGTAAAAAAATTTGAATCCCACCATTGGATGGGATCCCCTCCCATCTTTTCTGGTGCCACACAGACTGTAGGTTTCTGAGAAGTATAAGTCAAAAGGCATGGTGTTGCTGAAGTGACACCAGCTTCCTAAGTTTTATTCCCATGGGGAGTCCTGGATCCTGGCATTCTGTAGTTAATCTGTTTGAGTAATTTTGATTCAATAATTGTTGCTCTATACATCCAATTTCACCTAATGGAAGGTTACAAATAGATAGATAGATAGATAGACAGACAGATAATAGATAAATAGATAGATGTATAATAATGTTCAGAATATTAGAATAGAACAGGAGAGATCCCAGTTTAAAACTCCATTCAGTTTTTAATTTCATCAGTTAATAATCACAGTCACTATCTCTCAATCTCTTTGATGAGAATATAAATTTTATGAAAGAAAATCACAAAACACAATAATTTTTAACCCTTTCTAAGCTAAAGCCCATGTCACACTGCACCAACGGATGCAAAGAGGATGTAAAACGTTAAAAAAAGCTTGCCATCCATTGGAAAACTCTATGCAACCGTTGTGTACACAAAACTTTTTGAGCGGATGAACTTTCCACTGTGTACAATGTAAATCCGTGACATACGAGCAACAAACGTTCTATGTCTGTTTATCATCAGTTAAACGTCTGCTTTATCCTCTCTGCATCCTCTGGGCATCCCCTCAGCTCACATCCACTGCAGCTGAAAACAGAAAGAGGGAGGAAACAAAAGGTACACAGAACGTCTACACAGCGTTAGTAGCACAGAAATAGAAAGGATGAGCAGTGAACGGTTTGCATTCTATATACATCCTCTAGGCTTCCTATGAACATCCCTTTAACATCCCCGCTACATACTACCCACGTCCGTTCTTTCCCTTTCTTTTCCATTCTGTTTATGCAAATTTTTGCCACTTTTTGGAGCGGATGACAACGGATGGAGCCACCCCCGAAAATTTGCTCGTCCGCTGTGTCTTTTTTGCATACGTTTTGCATCCGTCGGCCAGTGTGACCTCGCCTTAAATTCTTTCTCGCACTGTGGATTTTTTTTTATTTTTTATTTTTTCAGCTGAATTAGCAACAGCCATCAGAACATGAAAGTAACTTCAGACCTGGAGAGCATGGCAATTTGCAGAAATGAAAACAGCATTTGAAGGAACATGGCAGAGAGCTTAATTCCCCACACAGCTCAATCAACATGTTTAGTAGTCTGCAACTGCCAATGAGATTCTTAAGAACAGGAATAGGATACTGTGGAACTGAAAGGAACATGGTTGGTTGTAAAAATGGGGCAAATGGAAAATAGTAACTTAGATAATAGGACTAGAGATCCCATTGTAATATGTAAAAAACATCAATTTGTGTCTTTATTTTGGCCTGTCCATTTTGATCATGCAAATAAGGATTTACAGGAAAACAATGAATCATTTAAAAAAACTGAAATTGAATTATGCAAGTTACACCTGCTTCTTAGTTCTTGAGCAACTATGGAATGCTTTGCTTTGTTTTTTCTCTCTGACGGAATTAATTTTGGTGCTGCAACATGAACTTTGCTCACCACAACCACTTCTGATGAAATAGCATGAAGAACAAGGAGAAATAGTTTCATCTTTGGCTGTTTCCCAAAACAAGGAGATTTATAAGATGGGAATTTTATACTTGAGAGGAGGTAACAAATTGATGTTGTAGGTGTCAAAACACAAAAAGTTTTATAATCTTCTGTTTTGTATTTAACTTGGTGTGTTTTTTCTTCCTCCATAACCATGCATTTGATTTACAGTTGAATTGATGCACGTGTACAAAAGCTGTACTTGTAGCACACTCTTATTTGAGACTCCTAAGAACTAAGGATGTAAAGCCAAGGTCCCACTGGCCAACAAATGCAAAATATCTGCAAAAAGGACACAGCGTACAAGCAAAATTTTGGGGGTGGCTCCATCTGTTGTTATCCACTCCAAAAAGTGCCCCAAATTTGCATAAACAGAATGGAAAAGAAGGGAAAGGAACGGATGAGGGAAGTACGTAGCAAGGATGTTAAACGGATATTCGTAGGAAGCCTAGCGGATGACAGTGGATGGAAGCGGATGACACATCCAAAGGGCTTCCAGGGGATTGCAAAGCGGACGCACAGCGGATGGAAGCGGATGACACATCCAAAGGGCTTCTGGGGGATTGCGAAGCGGACGCATAGCGGAAGGAGCGGATGCGTAGCAGATGACGCGGATGCATCAACGACGCCTATAGGATGCATAGTGGATGCATAGCGGATGCATAGCGGATGCATAGCGGATGCAAAGCATTCACTGCGCATTCAGGGAGGATGAATTGTGTCAGCTCCGTGGATATAAAAGGATGCAGCTCGCAAGCAGTCAGCACTCAGAGGAAAGATGTGCTGCCAGAGACATCTTGAAAGAACACCATGGTTCGTCAGTCAGGGAAAAAGAGAAAGCCTGTGCCTACAACTGCCAGCCCTGGCAAGAAGGACAGAACTACCATCCCACCCCCTGGCACTGACTCTGAAGCTGCTGGTGCTACTGCTGCTGGTATTGCTGCTGGTGGGGCTTCTCCTGCTGGTGCTGCTGGTGCTTCACCTGCTGCTGGTGCTGGTGCTTCTGGTGTTGCTGCTGGTGGTGCTTCTCCTCCTGGTGCTGCTGTGGTGGACCAGCCCCAAGGCCCTCAAAGCCCTGATGCTCAAGCCTCTGCCAGAGGGAGGAAGAGGAAAGGGAAGGAGAAGGGAGAGAGGAAACAGTACACCTTTCCGAGGACCATGAGGAGGAGGTGCTGGAATGGCTGAGGGAGAACGAGTACCTCTGGAGAAAGGGCCACCGATTCTATCGCGACACCAAGAGGAAACAGGCAGCTTGGAGAGACAAGGCAGAAGGCCTGGGCTCCACTTCAGAACTACTCCTGGGATGGTGGAAGCACATGCACACCTGGTATGGCAAGCTACACCTCAAGAAATCTGGCTAAGCCGCTGTCAAGCTCACTGACTGGGAGATGTACGTCATGGCCAAGTGCAGCTTCCTGGAGGGTGAGGTCCACCACTGAGGAGCAGCCCCTCTGACAACCTTCTCCCTCAGACAGCTCACAGACAACCAGTCCTCTTCCAGCCAGGAGACAGCTATCCTGTCCAGGCAGGTGTCTTCGGAGGGCCCCATGGCAGAGACCCCCCCGACAGCTGCACTCTGTCACAAATGGAGGAAAAAGTGGCAGCCACCAGAGACCAACCCACCCCCACCCCCAGCTCCACCTCCACAGAAAGCAGGCAGAGAGGCAGACTGGAGGGCCAGAGCCACAATGTCCTGTTGGAGATCAGGGACACAATCAAAAACAGCACAGATCTTCTCTCTCAGTTCGTCCACAGTGACATACCATCCTTGAACTGGAAGCCTTTCATCACCTACGTGAGCCAGACCCTCATGGACCTGCCCAAGGCCCAGAACCAGGTGATGAAGCAGAAGATCACAGCACTTCTGCACAACCCTTCAGGCCCAGCTGAACCTGCTCCGACCCAGTCCAGATCTGCTCCTCCACCCCAGGAGATGTCACAGCCCTTTCACAGATTTCAACAGCCTCTCACCTACACGGCTACGACTACCAGGACTTCCCACAGCAGTGGCAGCCCTTCCCAGTCCAGGCCAACGTTCATCGCATGCCACAGATGCCTCACCTCACCTAGCTGCAGACCAGACAGCCCCACTACACTCCTCCTTCCTCCACCCCACAGCCAAGCCCGTCAACGGACAATCTGTCATCAGTATTGGGCCTGACATCTCAAGTCCTTGATGAAGGGCCTCTCAACCTCACGGGATTGAGTCAGCTCTCGGATAGCTTCCTGAACACACCACCACCTGTTGTACCCTCGAGGCCAAGCACCCCAATGGTGCCTCAGACCAACACTCAAGCCACAGCCACCTCCACAGTCCCTGCCCGCTTAATAGCTGAGACCATGGACATGACTCAGAGTGACTGACAATAGTGTCAGAGACTGAGTTGTTTACTTGTTAAGTTTATCTTTGCTTAAGACACTTTACTTGGTTCATTTTGCTGATTTAATACAGTCATAAAGTTTACCTAAGAAAGTTTATCTTTGCTTAAGACACTTAAGACACTTTACTTGGTTCATTTTGCTTTTTTAATAAGGTCATACAGTTTACTTAAGACAGTTATTAATAAATGTTATCTTTGCTTCACACACTTGGTTCATTTTATTTACTTAAAAAAGTGTTGGTGAAAACTTTGAAAAAATGGTTAAGCCTTTGCATGCTTGTGGGATAGCTAAGGATAGTTGTGGGATGGGTAAGGATAGTTGTGGGATAGGTGAGGATAGCTGTGGGATGGGTAAGGATAATTGTGGGATAGGTAAGGATAGCTGTGGGATAGATAAACCTCCAGTGCAAGCATAGTGGGACTGTATGGTCCACCCTCCCAGCTGCCACACATATGGCCCTTTTTTTATCAATAACAATTTATTCATTGATCAACACATTTCAAAATAAACAAAGCTCTTTATTAATGCCCTATTCATTGAAGGACCACTCAACATATATGGCACAATCTCATCAGTGTTATGAGACAGGCTCAAGGAAGGATCCATTAACCATCTACAATCCTGTCTTGCCACTCCACTGCTCCAGCTGGGGAGTTGCACCAGTGTTCCAGGAGGTTGCGCTGCTTCTTCCCTTCGCGTGAAGCTCTGTTGGGGCCTTGTATATCCACAGTGTCTATCAGGTTTCGCCCTTGCCTCCATTCACCAGGCTCCATGTCCCCATTGCCTTGTTGGAGGTCCACGAGCCTGTTCTGCAACACTGGGGAGCGGGTGCGCATGAGATTGTGCAGGATGCAGCAAGCTTTCACGATCCTCCTCACGGTCTCTGGGTGATGCTGCATGGTGGTGAGAAGTACCTGGAACCTGTTGGCCAGGATGCCAAACACGTTCTCCACCACCCGTCTTGCCCTGGACAGTCTGTAGTTGAAGATCCTATCTTCACGGGTGAGGTATCTTGAAGTGTAAGGCTTCATGAGGTAGGTTCTGAGGGAGAAGGCGTCATCCCCAGCAATGAAGTAGGGCACATCTTGTGTGTCGTTGGGTAGGGGGTCTGGATCTAGAAAACCCATGATGAGGTTGTGTTCCAGCCCATCCTTGAGGTCATTGGCGTTGTATACCTGGCTATCTGAAACTGACCTGTTGCCTGAAGCATCAATGTACATGAACTTGTAGTCAGCATCAACCATGGTGAAGAGGATGATACTGAAGAAGCCCTTGTAGTTGTAATTAGAGGACCCTGAGTTGGCTGCTGCTTTGCAGGCCACGTGTTTCCCATCTATGGCTCCAACGGTGTGGGGAAAGTTCCACCTCTGATACCACTGTTCTGCAACTTTCCTCCAGCCTTCTTCAGTGGTGGGACACTGGAGGAGCTCCTCCACGTATTCTTCGATGATGGCCTGCACCACTTCTCTGACCACTTTGCTTTCCTTTCTATTTCTGTGCTACTAACGCTGTGTGGAAGTTCCATGTACCTTTCGCTTCCTCCCTCTTTCCATTTTCAGCTGTAGCGGATGTGAGTTGCGAGGATGTCCAGAGGATGCCAAGAGGATGCAGCGGACGTTTAATGGATGACAATGGACATAGAACGTTTGTTGCCCATATGTGTCGCGGATGTACATCGTACGTGGCGGAAAGTTCATCTGCTCAAAAAGTTTTGTGTAGCTCAAAACTTCTTGCGCGGATGATATCTCAGTGGACGGCTGCTTGACGGATAGAGCGTATGAAACACATATGCAGTGAGTACCCAATGGATGCATCGCGTTTTCCAACGGATGGCAAGCTTTTTTGTCCATTTTACATCCTCTTTCCATCCATTGGTGCAGTGGGACATGGGCTTAAAAGAAAGCTATAATTATACCTCTATACATAAATAGATACATACATATACATATTCATATTCATACATGTGTGTGTGTGTGTGTTTTCTTAAGTTTTCGCAGGTATTTATATGTATAGTGTTCATCTTTATTTGGGTATTTTCCCACCTCATTATAGTTGTGCTTTTAAAATTGTAGCGATGTTTTGGCAGAATCTCATCTACCATCATCAAGCTTGTGTATTGGGTTCGTCTGTGTGTCAGGCTTTTGCAGCCATTTTTGTTTAAAATTTGGATATTAGAAACACTAATCAAGCAGAACACAGCAAAATCAAAGACCAATAAACAGAGACAAAGACTCCCAACCAATCAGGCTGAAGAAAAAAATATTCTAACAAAGCACGAGGCTAGCACCAAAGTTAAAACAGAAATGGCTCTGAAAGCCTGACACACAGACAAAGTCAACACACAAGCCTGATGATGGCAAATGAGATTCTGCCAAAATGTTGCTACAACTTTAAAAGCACAACTATAATAACACACACACACACACACACACACACACACATGTTTTCATAGATTTTCACAGGTATAGGTACGCCATGAACACATAGCAAGGCCTCAAACTCGGACCCAAATCAAAACCCAGAACGCCACATCACAGCTACCCACTGAGGATATCACATCACAGAACTCAGTCGGTTACACCACAAAACCTCAGGATGTTACAACACAGCCAATGACCCAGGAGGGTACAGCACAAGACCCAGTATGTCACAACAATAGAAATCAGAAAGACATCACACAGCCCATTACCAGGTGGTTACAACACAGGAGGCTGATAGACACACAGCCAATACCTCAGCCACACATGTTCTTACGAAAAAGCCAAACAATCTGCAAACACTAATTCCATCAACCAATCAAGAAATAATAACATAGCCAACCTCTCCACCAATATTTATAGAGAGACAGCAGCTCCGATCACACTTGGCTCACACAAGCATGAAGCTGAAAGCACCAGCCTGAACATGGCGAGTGGGATCTCATCGAAACATCATCAAGATACTCTCAATCGTACACGGAAAAAGACCCGAATACACCAAGACATATATATATGTCGGACCCAATATGGAAAATATGGACCCAATTTGGAAAATAAGAAAAAACATCTGCCTCTGCCAACAAGCATCCATTGGTATTCACCTGGCTAGTGTCAGTGTATGAGAGAATTGAGGGTTGTTTGGAAATTGAAACAGTATTTGCTGTGTGAGCAAGAAGGAAACAGCAAGAAGCCTGGGTGAGGCTTAGCTGAACTGTTCTGTACTAAAGCTGCTTGGTGTTGTGAAATTAAAACTGAAACTCGTCTCCTCTGCTTGTGTTTTGCATTTGGAACAGATTTCTTTTTAGATGGGGAGGGGGAATAGAACTCCTTAGCATCAGGGTGTGTTAATAATGATGTAGGAAATACTAATGCTTTGATGGTCATTTCAAATAATCCTTTCTTAGTGAGCACCAAGAAGCCAGGAGGAACATAAGTACCAAATTTCAAGTTTTAGGCTTTATGGTTCTGGAGATTTTGTGATGATGCCAAAACAAAATACATCAATGAGTACACACTTTATGGAGCTTATGAATGCTGCTCTTGAAAGATTTTCCAGCTCAAAACATGAAATACCCCAAAAATGGTAAAATCAGGGGAACATTATAGTGAGGTATATTGATGGAAAATGTATACTTTTGAGAAACTCATATACAAAAATACCCATAATCAGGAAGAGCCTCATGTATTGTTTTTAAGCCCACGTCACACTGCACCAACGGATGGAAAGAGGATGTAAAACGGAGAAAAACACTTGCCATCCGTTGGTTAACACGATGCTTCCGTTTTGTACTCACTGGGTCCGTTTTTCTTCCTCTCTATCCATCCAGCATCCGTCGACTGACATTTCATCCGCTCAAAAAGTTTTGAGCTGCTCAAAACTTTTTTAGCGGAAAATGTATCCAACGCGTCCGTTCTGCATCCGCTAGGCATACGGGGAACATCCGTTCTGCATCTGTCATCATCCGTTACGCGTCCGCTACATCTGCTAGGCATCTGCTGCGCATCCGTGCAACTCAAATACGCTCCAGCAGAAAGCGGACACAGGGAGGAAGCGGAACGGACGCGGAATGGATGCGCAGCATTAGTAGCATGGACGGAGAAAGGATGAAAGCGGATGCAGCTCGCAAAGAAAGCATTTAAAATGGAAAAAATGTTCACAGAGGGGACCTATCTCGGATATTAAGGATGTCTAGAGGATGCAAAAGGACACATAGGGGAAAACTTATATTGCCTATAAAAAGGGGGGGCAACTCACCTGGATTTCACTTTCAGTCCAGCAGCCCTGCTGTGCAGACCTCTGCAGCCTTCATCTGCCTCTTGCTCTTCCACAGCATCCAGTCATGTCCACCATGGATCGTAACACAGTCCTTTTGGTAGCCACCATCGTTCTGCAACAGTGCAAAGCCATCTACAGGCTCTTTCAACTCTACTACAGGAAGAAAAGGAGGCAGCCAAGAAGCGTCTGGGTCTGAAGATGGATCAGGAGAAGAGCAGAGTAAGGACTGTACAACAAGCTGATGGTGGAGCTGAGGAACGAAGACCCTCGTGCATTCCAGAACTTCATGAGGATGCCTCCAGCCATGTTTGTCGAAGTTGTGGAGCATCTGAAACCCAGGTTGACCAAGCAGAGCACCAACTTCCAGCCCAGCCTGGACCCTGGGCTCAAGGTGGCACTGACTCTGCACCACCTGGCCTCAGGGACGACGTACAGGAGCATGCAGTACGGCTGGAGGGTGCCACACAACACCATCAGCATTGTGGCCAGAGAAGTGGAATAAAGTTGCAGAGCAGTGGTATCAGAAGTGGAACTTCCCCCACACCGTTGGAGCCATAGATGGAAAGCACGTGGCCTGCAAAGCGCCAGCCAAGTCGGGGTCCACTTATTTCAAGTACAAGGGCTTCTTCAGCATCATCCTCTTTGCAATGGTCAATGTTGACTACAAGTTCATGTACATCGATGCTTCAGGCAGCGGCTCATGTTCAAATGCCCAGGTATACAACGCCAGTGACCTCAAGGAGGGGCTGGAATGCAACCTCATCATGGGCTTCCCAGATCCAGACTCCCTGCCCAACGACACGCAAGATGTGCCCTACTTCATCGTGGGTGATGATGCCTTTTCCCTCAGAACCTACCTCATGAAGCCCTACACTTCCAGACTCCTCACCTGTGAAGAGAGGATCTTCAACTACAGGCTGCCCAGGGCAAGGCGGGTGGTGGAGAACGTCTTTGGCATCCTGGCCAACAGGTTCCAGGTACTTCTCACCACCATGCAGCATCGCCCAGAGACCATGAGGAGGATCGTAGAAGCTTGCTGCATCCTGCACAAGGATGATTTTTTTTTTTTTTACCTAAAACCTGCATCTACTTCTGGTTTTGGCAAAACTGGTCCATAGAGAACAATTGGTTTACTTAATGACCACAGCATTTGCTTAATAACTGCTACAAAAAGATCCTCAAATTGGGTTAGTCATGTGGGTGACCCACTTTATGGCCTTAATAAGTTCTGGTCCTAATGGGCAGGTTCTGTTACCATTACAAGATGAGGATCTAGGAAATATCTGATGATCATATGCATGTTTTGTACAGTTTGTATGTATAAAGGTGCATGCAAGATATGCTTGTAAGGAGAGATACTTAGTTGGAAATGCTGGAGACTGAAATTAGCAAGATTAAAATTATCAAGACTAGGATCCTTGGGAATGGGATTTAATGGGTTAATAATTAAATATATATATATATAGGAGATATGATCTCCATGAGCCACAGTGGTGGAGTGGTTAGAGTGCAGCACTGCAGGCTACTTCTGTTGACTGCTCTCTGCCTGCAATTTGGGAGTTCGAATCTCACCAGGCCCAATCCTTCCAAGGTGGGTAAAATGAGGACGCAGATTGTTGGGGGCAATATGCTGACTCTGTAAACCACTTAGAGAGGGTTGTAAAGCACCGTAAAGCAGTATATAAGTCTAAGTGTGATTGCTATTAGACTTATATAATGCTACACATCAATATATAAGTCCAATTTATACACTTATATATCTAGCACATATCTCACCATATGTAGTGAGAGTCACTTTTTTCTGCCCTGCACCTATGACATTGCTTTACTCTTGTTTAGTCATCCTCAGTTGTTCTTAAAGTAATATTTACCATTTATTCCAGCATTGTTCAATGACAGCCTCAAGACATATCAAATCTGTTAGTCTTTATTACTCTCTGAAGTCAAGGAACTGCAATGCTTGGGAACAGAGAATCAGGGTATGGATTGACAATGTGAATAACTGTTCATGTGCCAGCATTGGGAATACAAGGAGCAGTTGTGAAAAACAACCCAATTGTCTCACCTCTTCAAAGTTAGTCTCATTGGACTCAGTGTGGGTATATATCTATGATACATAATTCTTATTTATTTCTGTGTTCTGGATATAGAGCTTAGTTGATAGAGGTGAACTAATTGTCTTTTTATAATGCATCACTAAGAAGATAGCCCATTAGATGTCAGGCAGCCTACTCTATTGATCGATAAACATTTCCAAAATAAAGTCCATAATATTAAAAAAAATCCTTGATAAACTGGTGGAATAAGAGCTTTCAGCCTTTGGGAATTTATGCTTTTTCTAAACTCTGTCTGTCCTTTCTATTCTATTTTTTTTTCTCATTTCAGATAGAGAGGTATGTGCCATCACTATAATTAAAATGTCTCCATTTTGCCATTTTCACTTTGACAGTTCCAATAAATTTATTTACTCTACAGAGGAAGTATTTAAGGATACCTTAGACTGTTCCTTGATCTGCAGTTTGAATGTCACCAGGCTCAAGGTTTATTGCCATGTGAAGAAGGCACTGAAATACAAAACTTAATTGATAGATCGATCGATTGATTTCAATCAGTAACATATTTAATCCTGGATGATAAACTTTGTTTACATATATTGCTATTAATTGGGCAAATAGTCCATATACAACTGAAGTTGGCTCACAGCCGTTAACCAGCAAAGTTTTTATTGATCATCATCTTTTGATTAAATCTAGCTCAGACAGTTGCTATTATAAAGATCACAATGGATGAGAAAATACATTGTTTACCTACAGCATGTGTCTCCATAATGAGCAATAACATGATAGGTGGAATAATAATAATGGCTAAAGCCATTTTCATTGTAAGTTCTAACCACGCAGTCACACAGATACATTCATATAATTGTTTTCTACTAGCAAAAATCCATTGCTTCAAATGTCTCTGTTATATGAAGAAATCAGTGATAGTTACAGACTAGGAAACCTTTAAATCAGTTCACATTTCAGAAATTATGCTTTCCAGCCCAATTTCTACACTGGCATAAGGTTATCCTTCAATATTTACTTCTCAATATGGTGGTGCGACTTTCTAAGCCATCATTTGTTGTTGTTTTGTATGACTTAGCTTGTTCAATAACTTGATATACAGTGTATTGTCTGGCATTTGGGCTGAATAAAAATATTTTTTCTTTATGATTGGTAAAAGGAAAATCTTATAAAGGAACATGATATTAAAGAATTACTAATTTCAAAAATAAGTAAGGAAACCACCTCTCACACAAAAAATATGTGTATTAGGGAAAACTTTGTGTCAACTTTTGTACTTTTTTTTTGGAGGAGATAATAGGATACAGAGTTGAAATGGAACAAATCTAAGTTACAGAAAATGGAAAAAACAAAACTGACAGTTCTTTTCAAAGTGAAATCTCTATTTTTTGACAAGAAACAGAGCCCTTTGCCAATGATCTCATGGGACATCCTCCTAGCCACCCTCACTTTCAATTATTTAAATAAGAGACACAATGAATTATTTATTTCTTCAGGATAGAAACTCCAGAGATAGGAAAATATAACAATAGTCTTTATCTACTTCCTGATTCTTCAAATATATAGGCGGTATGAGTAATAGCCTCTGATACTTCATTGTGCATAATTTGCCTAATTCTTTTAAAGGAATTTAAGGTAATGGCCATCATTTCATGTTGTGACAGAGAATTTCCAAGGATTGTTCTATCAATTATTTTTACTATTTATTCCCAGAATCTGATACTATGAGAAAAGTTGCATTATCTTTCTCTTTTCAAGTTCTCAATTTCTCTTCTCATTTTCTCAGGCACCAGTCTTCCCAACTACCCATGTGAAGATTTCTGCTTTACCTCTTCACATAGGACACTGATATCAGTCATGATAGAAGTCAATAGAAAATTTTTTAAACATAGTGGGCGAAGCCAAGTACATTCCCATCTAAAAAGAACCTCCTACACATTGCTCCATCCCCTCTTTACTCCCTCTGCTTGTCAAGTCAACATTATTTAATTGCCTTTGTAATACAAATGCAGCAACACTGTCAAAAGATAACAATCTTACCCAAAGAGGGTTGAATACTCAACATGTTTCAACAAAGGCACTCTAAATAATGTCTTTTTTCAAACAGGTGCTTAGACCTATTAACAGGTGAAAGCAATAGGTTTACTGATGTAATCAACCCTATCATTTCAAAGAGATGAAACAAGGTTTTTGATATTTTCATCTGGCACAAAATACTTCCAGTTATTTAGTCCCTGATTTGTTACAGTTCTCAATGTTCTACAAAATATTTGGTCCTACAGTGCCATCTCATCCAATGGCCATAAAAAGCCTATTCTTCCCTAGTTTCTTTACACTTAATAGCATTTTCTCAGTAGATTTGAGAAAACGTATTTAATTCCCAGTGGCCAAATTAAGTGTCACAACAGTGATGTTTGAGTTACATAGCCATATGTTTGCCCTACCTAGACTAATAATGTCAACCTTCTTTGAGAATGGAAAGAAACTAGGAGCCAAAAGCATTAGGAGAAGCAGTCATTGCAGTTATTGCCTCCCCCCCCAAAATCATATATTTACAAATTCATTTAGTGCTGGGCAAATAAATTATCTTGGGGTTGTTATGTTTT
Source organism: Laticauda colubrina (assembly GCA_015471245.1). NCBI lineage: Eukaryota > Metazoa > Chordata > Lepidosauria > Squamata > Elapidae > Laticauda > Laticauda colubrina. The sequence goes on from BLBF01000037.1 coordinate 2,826,479, forward strand.
GTTTGCTATTAGCTAATTTGAATAGGAAGAATTTGCTTTTGGAATTCACTTCAAAAGAAAATAGAATTTTGGAGAATTCTTCATGGGGTATGGAAGTCTTCCTGTATTTTTAAGTTCTAAAGTGGCCACAGATATGGTTTTAAAAGTTTTGTCATTCATGCTATGGCCTTCTTGCAGGAAAGATGCTACTGTCCCCCTTTAGGGTTGATGAATTTCTGTTGCCCTTTCAGAAACTCTGCCAACTTTAGATGATGAATTCCCCCCCAAAATGTTTTGGGGTCCAACTCTAGTTTCATAAGTGTTCATAAACAATGAGGTCATTGGCATTGTGCTACATGGGTGGGTATGTTTGTGCCCACTGTGGCACCATTGAAGGTATTATAGTTTTGTGTATCCTGGTGTTCATACCACCAAGTTGGTCACCTGAGCCAAACAACAATAATATGAGAAAGATTCGCCATTGTCCTGAGGGTGAAGAATCCATGCTGAAATCTTTTCTGTTTCTTTCTCTTTCTCAAACTGTCATATTTGCCACTCAGTCTAATTTATAGCCTCACCTTTCCAGCAAATCAGCCCATGGGAGATTACAAAATGATATGAACAATGTTAACTAATTACAAGTTTTCATCAGCGAAAATAGCATCAAATTAAACAATAAAACAATGTTAATACATGCATATATAAATTCCCAACCAGGCATTATTGCATATTGGTCCCATGATCAAGAAGGCCTTGGGCCAAGTTGCTTTCAGACTTCTCTTCTGGACAAATCTCGTAAAAGACTTATGGAAGAAAAATACTTATGGAAGAAAAATTATTATGGACTTATGGAAGAAAAATTTAGGCAGGCAAGTCATTGAAAGTCAGGTAGATTACAAGTTTAATTAAGAATAATTATACTAATAATCCAAGCTGTAAAAAGGTTCATAAGTTTAAGCAAGCTTAAACTTAGAATTTTATTCAGAGAAAAGCCAGTTCAATTAATCCAAGACAAATATAACATTCCCCTAAAGAAACATTTGATTGCCTCATTTTGGACCTACTGCAGTTTTGATGTTTCTTTAAAAGGCATCCACACATAAAGTGGCTCATAGTATTTTATTCAGAAGAAAGTGGCACAGGGCCTTAAGCCCATGTCACACTGAACCAACGGATGCAAAGAGAATGTAAAATGGAGAAAAAAGCTTGCCATCCGTTGGAAAATGCGATGTACTCACTGCCTCCATTTGGCTTCCTCTCAATCCGTCCAGCATCCGTTTATTGACGTTTCATCCGCTCCAAAAGTTTTGGGCTGCCCAAAACTTTTGCGTGGAAAATGTATCCAGTTCGTCCGTTCTGCATCAGCTAGGCATCCGTTACGCATCCATTACACATCCGCTATATCCGCTAGGCATCCGCTGCGCATCCGTGCAACTTGCATCCACTCGGACGCAGGGAGGAAGCGGAACGGACATGGAACTGATGCAGAACGGATGCAGAATGGATGCAGCATGGAAACAAAGCGTTTAAAATGGAAAAAACGTTCACAGAGGGGACCTATCTCGGATATTAAGGATGTCTAGAGGATGCCTAGAGGATGCCTAGCGGAAAACCTATATTTCCTATAAAAAGGGGGAGCAACTCATCTGCATCTTACTTTCAGAACAGCAGCCCAGAGGTGCAGACCTCTGCAGCCTTCATCTGGCTCTTCCTCTTCCACAGCATCCAGTCATGTCCACCGTGGATTGTAACAAAGTCCTTTCGGCAGCCACCACCATTCTGCAACAGTGCGAAGCCATCTGCAGGCTCTGTGAACTCTACTGTGAGAAGAAAAAGAGGCAGCCAAAAAGAGTCTGGGTCCGAAGATGGTTCGCCAGAAGAGCAGAGGACGGACTGTACAGCAAGCTGATGGTGGAGCTAAGGAACGAAGACCCTCGTGCATTCCAGAACTTCATGAGGATGCCTCCAGCCATGTTTGACGAAGTTGTGCAATGGCTGACAGCCAGGTTGACCAAGCAGAGCACCAGCTTCCACCCCAGCCTGGAACCTGGGCTCAAGGTGGCACTCACTCTGCACCACCTGGCCTCAGGGACCACCTACAGGAGCATCCAGTACGGCTGGAGGGTGCCATCCAACACCATCAGCATTGTGGTCAGAGAGGTGGTGCAGGCCATCATCGAAGAATACAAGGAGGAGCTCCTCCAGTACCCCTCCACTGAAGAAGGATGGAAGAAAGTTGCAGAGCAGTGGTATCAGAAGCGGAACTTCCCACACACCGTTGGAGCCAAAAATGGCAAGCACGTGGCCTGCAAAGCTCCAGCCAAGTCGGGGTCCACTTATTTCAACTCCAAGGGCTTCTTCAGCATCATTCTCTTCGCCATGGTCGATGCTGACTACAAGTTCATGTACATCGATGCTTCAGGCAATGGCTCATCTTCAGATGCCCAGGTATACAACGCCAGTCACCTCAAGGAGGAGCTGGAACGCAACCTCATCGTGGGCTTCCCAGATCCAGAACCCCTGCCCAACGACACACAAGATGTGCCCTACTTCATCCTGCAAAATCTCATGCGCACCCGCTACCCAGTCTTGCAGAACAGGATTGTGGACCTCCAACAAGGCAATGGGGACATGGAGCCTGGGGAATGGAGGCAAGGGCAAAACCTGATCAACACTGAGGATGTGCAAGGCCCCAACAGAGCCTCACATGAAGCGAAGAAGTAGCGCAACCTCCTGAGACACTGGTGCAACTCCCCAGCTGGAGCAGTGGAGTGGCAAGACAGGATGATAGAAGATTAATGGATGCTTCCTTCAGCCTGTATCATCACATGGATGAGATTGGGCCATGTATGTTTGGTTGGCCTACAATGAACAGGGCGTTTAATAAAGAGTTGTGTTTATGTTGACATGTGTGGATAATTATTACATTATTATTGATAATAAAGGGCCATAGGTGTGGCACCTGGGAGGGTGGACCATACAGTCCCACTATGCTTGCACTGGAGGTTTATCTATCCCACTGCTATCCTAACCCATCCCAAAGCTATTACCCATCCCACAGGTATCCTAACCCATCCCAAAGCTATCCTTACCCATCCCACAAGCATGCAAAGGCTTAAACCATTTCTAAAAGTTTCCAGCAAGACTTTATTAAAAAAAAGAAATGAAGCAAGTGTGTGAATCATAAATAGACTTTATTAACAACAAGCTATAAAACAAAAATGAGTCTCTGGAACTCCTCTTGGTCGCTCAGTCTCAGGGGTGAAGAGTCCAGGTGCTGTGGAGGTGGCTGGTGCTGGAGTGCTTGTCATCAGCTCCTCCAGAAGCAGAAGCAGCAGAAGCCCCAGCCCCAGAAGAGTGAGCCCGTGCTGCAGAAGCCCCAGCAGAACCAGAGTGAGGGCCAGGGGGCGGGATGGTAGCTCTGTCCCTCTTGCAAAGGCTGGCAGCAGATGGCTGAGGCTTGCTGTGCTTCCGCATGGTTGTGGGGTTGCTGGCTGGCAGGGAGGCTGGTAGGCACCAAGGCTGGCAGGGAGGCTGGCAGGGAGGCAGGCACCAAGGCTGGCAGGAAGGCTGGCAGGGAGGCAGGCACCAAGGCTGTCAGGAAGGCTGGCTGGCAGGCAGGCACCAAGGCTGGCAGGCAGAAATGAACCAAGGCTGGCAGAAAGGCGGGGAGCAAGGCTGGCAGGCAGACAGGCTGGCAGCAAGGCTTGCAGGCAGGCTGGCAGCAAGGCTGGCACCAATGCTGGCAGGAAGGCTGGCACCAAGGGTGGCAGCAAGGCTGGCAGCAAGGGTGGCAGCAAGCCTGGCAGCAAGGGTGGCAGCAAGGCTGGCAGCAAGGCTGGCAGCAAGACTGGCAGCAAGGCTTGCAGGCAGACATGCAGGCAGGGCAGGCAAGGCAACCAATCCGTCTGGCATCAGGTCTTTCCTCTGAATGGCAACCTGATTCCGAGCTGCTTCCATTATATCCGTGGGGCTGACACAATGCATCCTCCCCGCATGCGCAATTAATGCCAGGCATCCATTAGGCTTCCGTTGTGCATCCGCTGTGCATCCGCTTCATCAGTTCTGCGTCCGCTGTGCATCTGCTGTATCCGTTCCGCATCCGCTTTGCTGGGGCCCCCCGGAAGCCCAGCGAATGTGCCATCCGCTCGCATCCGCTTCCATCCACTGGGCTTCCGTTCCGCATCTGCTTTGCATTCGCCCTGCGTCCACCCCGCGTCCGTGTTATCCGCTCCGGTTGTGCAAATTTTTGCCCCTTTTGAGAGCAGATAACAACGGAAGGAACATTTTGCTCGTCCATTGTATCCTTTTTGCATCCGTTGGCCAGTGTGACATGGGCTTTATCTAGGAAGATTTGAAGTTGGCAAATCAAAGACAGATGAGACAAGAGGCTGGTTGCCACCGAACTCACCATCCCATCAAGGAAGCCCTCAGAATTTGTGGCATTCCCAAGAGGGCCTTCACCAAATCCAGAAAAAGATCCAGAAGGATCTCCTCAACAACAAAGAAGAAAACAGATGTAATGCAGAGGTATTCAGCAGGTTCTGACCAGTTCTGGACAACCAGTAGCAGAAATTTTGAGTTTTTTGGAGATCTGGCAAATACCACCTCTGACTGGCCCTGGTTAGTCTCTGCCTCTCGAGTCCGAGCTGAGCAGCGGGGTCTTCTTTTGTTGCTGTGCACAGAAAACGGAGCTGGAAAGCTGGTTGGTGGGATGGGGAGGGAATGGGATTTTGCAGTAACCTTCCTCTGTCACGCCCACTAAGCCACACCCACAGAACAGGTAGTATTTTTTTTTATCCCACCACTGATGTAAAGCGCATGTCACACTGCACCAACGGATGGAAAGAGGATGTAAAACGGAGAGAAACACTTGCCATCCGTTGGTTAACACAATGCTTCCGTTCTGTACTCACTGCCTCCATTTTTCATCCTCTCTATTCATCCAGCATCCATCGACTTAGGTTCCATCTGCTCAAAAAGTTTTGAGCTGCTCAAAACTTTTTGAGCAGAAAATGTATCCAACGCGTCCGTTCTGCATCCGCAATGCATACGGGGAACATCCGTTCTACATCTGTCGTCATCTGTTACGCATCTGCTATATCCACTAGGCATCCACTTCACATCTGCGCAACTCGCATCCGCTAGAGTGGAAAACGGACACAGGGAGGAAGCGAAATGGACACGGAACGGACACGCAGTGTTAGTAGCACGGACGGAGAAAGGATGAAAGCGGATGCAGCTCGCATACAAAGCATTAAAATGGAAAAAACGTTCATATAGGGGACGTATCTCGGATATTTAGGATGTCTGCAGGATGCCTAGAGGGTGCAAAGGGACACCGAGCGGAAAACCTATATTTTCTATAAAAAGGGGGAGGAACTCACCTGGATCTCACTTTCAGTCCAGCAGCCCTGCTGTGCAGACCTTTTCAGCCTTCATCTGGCTCTTCCTCTTCCACAGCTTCCAGTCATCTCCACCATGGATCGTAACACACTCCTTTTGGTAGCCACCATCATTCTGCAACAGTGCGAAACCATCTACAGGCTCTTTCACCTGTTCTATGTGAAGAAAAGGATGCGGCCAAGAAGCGTCTCTGTCCGAAAATGGATCGGGAGAAGAGCAGAGTACGGACTGTACAACAAGCTGATGGTGGAGCTGAGGAACGAAAACCCTCGTGCATTCCAGAACTTCATGAGGATGCCTCTAGCCATGTTTGACAAAGTTGTGGAGCGGCTGAGACCCAGGTTGACCAAGCAGAGCACTAGCTTCTGGCCCAGCCTGGACCCTGGGGTCAAGGTGGCACTGACTCTGCGCCACCTGGCTTCAGGGACCACATACAGGAGCATGCAGTACAGCTGGAGTGTGCCACACAACACCATCAGCATTGTGGTCAGAGAAGTGGTGTAGGCCATCATCAAAGAATACCTGGGGAAGCTCCTCCAGTGCCCCTCCACTGAAGAAGGATGGAAGAAAGTTGCAGAACAGTGGTATCAGAAGTGGAATTTCCCCCACACCGTTGGAGCCATAGATGGCAAGCACATGTCCTGCAAAGCTCCAGCCAAGTCAGGGTCCACTTATCACAACTACAAGGGCTTCTTCAGCATCATCCTCTTTGCCATGGTCGATGCTGACTACAAGTTCATGTACATTGATGCTTCAGGCAACGGCTCACCTTCAGATGCCTAGGTATACAACGCCAGTGACCTCAAGGAGGGGCTGGAATGCAACCTCATCATGGGATTCCCAGATCCAGACCCCCTGCCCAACGACACACAAGATGTGTCCTACTGCATCGTGGGGGATGACGCCTTCTCCCTCAGAACCTATCTCATGAAGCCCAACACCTCCAGATGCCTCACCCGTGAAGAGAGGATCTTCAACTACAGGCTGTCCAGGGCAAGGCGGGTGGTGGAGAACTCCTCTGGCATCCTGGCCAACAGGTACCAGGTACTTCTCACCACCATGCAGCATTGCTCAGAGACTGTGAGGAGAATCATGGAAGCTTGTTGCATCCTGCACAATCTCATGCGCACCCACTACCCAGTGTTGCAGAACAGGCTCGTGGACCTCCAACAAGGCAATGGGGACATTGAACCTGGTGAATGGAGGCAAGGCCGAAACCTGATAGACACTCTGGATGTGCAAGTCCCCAACAGAGCTTCACGTGAAGGGAAGAAGCAGCGTAACCTCCTGAGACACTGGTTCAACTCCCCAGCTGGAGCAGTGGAGTGGCAAGACAGGATGATGGATGCTTAAAGGATGCTTCCTTCAGCCTGTCTCATCACACTGATGAGATTGGGCCATGTATGTTGGGTGGGCCTACCATGAACAGGGCATTTAATAAAGAGTTGTGTTTATGTTGAAATGTGTGGATCAATGATTACATTGTTATTGATAATAAAGGGCCATAGGTGTGGCACCTGGGAGGGTGGACCATAAAGTCCCACTATGCTTGCACTGGAGGTTTATCAATCCCACAGCTATTCTTACCTATCCCAAAGGTATCCCTGCCCATCCCACAGCTATTACCCATCCCAAAGGTATCCCTGCCCATCCCACAGCTATTACCCATCCCAAAGGTATCCCTGCCCATCCCACTGCTATCTTAACCCATCCCATTTCTTAAAGTTTCCACCAAGATTTATTTACAAAAATAAATGAAGCAAGTGTGTGAAGCAAAGATAATCTTTATTAATAACAAGCTATAAAAGAAAAATGACCCAAGTCAAATGTCCAAAGCAAAAATAAAATCAACAGGTAGCCACCCAGTCTCTGGCACTCTTCTTGGTCACTTGGAGGTGTGCCCAGTCTCAGGGGTGAAGGGTCCAGGTGCTGTGGAGGTGGCTGCTGCTGGAGTGCTGGTCTGAGGCGTCATTGGGGTGCCTGGCCCCGAGAGGACAACAGGGGACGGTGTGTGGAGGAAGCTCTCAGAGAGCTGGCTCAGCCCCGTGATGTTGAGAGCCCCTTCCTCCATGACATGGGGTGTCAGCCCCAATACCGATGACAGATGTTCTGAGGCTGGGCTTGGCCCTGGGGGTGGAGGAAGGAGCAGTGTAGTGGGGATGTCTGGTCTGCAGCTGAGCGAGGTGAGGCGTTGGTGGCATCTGTGGTGTGGGTGGCATCTGTGGCGTGGGTGGCATCGGTGGCATCAGTGGCACCGTTGGCGTACGATGTACCTGTGCCTGGACTGGGAAGGGCTGCCTGTGCTGCTGGACCTCCTGGTAGCCATAGCCTTGGTAGGCGAGGGCCTGTGGAAAGCCTTGGAAGGGCACTGACATCACCTGGGGTAGAGGAGCAGGCCTGGACTGGGTGGGAGCAGGTTCAGCTTGGTCTGGAGGGTTGTGAAAAAGATCGGTGATCCTGTCCTTCACCACTTGGTACTGGGGTTCCGCCATGTCCATGAGGGTCTGGTTGACATAGGTGAGGAAGGGCTTGTGGTTGGAGGATGGGACGTCGGTGTGTACCAGCTGAGAGAGGAGATCTACGCTGCTTCTGATGGTGTCCCTGATCTCCAGCAGGACAGTGTGGCTCTGGCCCTCCTATCTGCCTCTCTGCCTTTCTGTGGAGGTGAAGCTGGGGGTGGATGCATGTTGGCCTGTGGTGGAAGTGCCCTCTCCTTGCTCCCACTGCGTCAGGGCTTCCTCCATGTGCTCCGCCACGGGTAGTACAGTTATCGGGGAGTTCTCCATCATGCGACACTCCACAGATACCTGCCTGGACACAGGAGCTGACTCTTTGCCAGAAGAGGACTGGCTCTCAGCAGGCTGCCGGAGAGAGAGGGTTGTGAGAGGGGCTGCTTCTCGGTGGCGGATCTCACCCTCCAAGAAGCTGCACTTTGCCATCATGTAGGTCTCTCTGTCTGTCAGCTTGACCGTGGCCTGGCCAGATTTCTTGAGTTGCAACTTCCTGTACCAGGTGTGCATGTGCTTCCACCAGCCAAGGAGCACCTCCGAAGTGTAGCCCAGGCTCTCCGACTTCTCTCTCCAAGCAGCCTGCTTCCTTTTGGTGTCTCGATAGAGCCTGTGTCCCTTCCGCCAAAGATATTCATTCTCCCATAGCCATTCCATCACCTCCTCCTCATGTTCCTCTTCAATTGAGTATTGCCTCCTCTCCCGTTCATGCGTCTGCCTCTTCCTTGCTCTGGCAGGGCCATATGGGCCCTCATCAGAGGGGCTTCGAGGTTGTCGGGGCTGCTCCTCCATACCACCACCAGCAGCAGCAGCAGCAACAACAACAGTAGCAGCAAAAGCAGGACCATCAGGACCACCAGCAGCACCAGCACCAGCAGCGCCAGCAGGACCAGCAGGACCAGAATCAGCAGCAGCAGAGTAAGCACCAGCAGCACCAGCAGCACCAGGAGCACCAGCAGCACCAGCAGGACCAGCAGCACCAGCAGGACCAGGAGCAGCGCCAGCAGAGTAAGCCCCAGCAGAAGCCCCAGCACCAGGAGCAGTGCCAGCAGAGTAAGCACCAGCAGAAGCACCAGCACCAGGAGCAGTGCCAGCAGAAGCTCCAGCAGCAGAAGAGCGAGCCCGAGCAGCAGAAGCCCCAGCAGAAGCAGAGTCAGGGCCAGGGGGTGGGATGGTGGCCCTGTCCCTCTTGCCAGGCCTAGCAGCAGATGGCTGAGGCTTTCTCTTCTTCCCCATGGTTGTTGGGTTGTTAGCTTGCTGACTGGCTGGATCTGTTTCTGGCAGCAGGTCTTTCCTCTGAATGGTGACCTGCTTGCGAGCTGCTTCCCTTTATCTCAGCGGGGCTGACGCAGTGCATCCTCCCCGCATGCGCAGTGAACGCTGTGCATCCGCTAGGCTTCTGCTCGGCATCCGCTCTGCATCCGCTCCTTCTGCTACGTGTCCGCTTCGCTGTGCTCCCCCGGACACCCTGCAGATGTGCCATCCTCTCCCATCCGCTTCCATCCGCTAGGCTTCCGTGGAGCATCCGCTTTCCATCCCCTCTACATCCTCCCCCCATCCATTCCTTTCCATTGTTGTCCGCTCTCTTTATGCAAATTTGGGACACTTTTGAGAGCGGATAACAACGGATGGAACATTTTCTCATCCGCTGTGTCCTTTTTACATACGTTTTGCATCCATCGGCCAATGTGACAGGGCCTTAATGTAATGTAACATGATTTACAAAATCAAAATAAATAAATGAATATTAATACAATGTAACATATAAATCAAATTAAATAAATGAATAAATATGAACATATCATCATGTAAGAAAGATGTTTACAGTCAACTGTTAACTATGACTATATCCTCAAACCCCGTGAAAGATGTACACCTCATTTGGTGATCGGCTCGTTTAATGACCGCAGTTATGGCAGTGATGAAAAAGTAAATTTATGACCGATCCAAGTATTTACAACCTTTGCAGCAAAGGAAAGCTAAAATAAGGCCAAAAGCACAGCCATGGTTTCACTTAGCGACCCCTTTGCTTAAAAACCAATTATCAATTCTAATTGTGGTCACTAAGTGAGGACTACATTTAATATGAATTTATAGCTTATTAATTTTCTAAATGGATGAATGTTAATTAACTGTTGTAAATTTTTTATTTTTGTAATATCTGGGTCCAGCATTGCAGCACATGAGAAACATGTGATGAAGTTTTCTTTCTTCACTTATCTTCTTATTGCTTCCTTTTCCTCTATTTACTCTTAATTTGGTTAGATTAATATCATTCAGAATAGAACTAGAAGGGATCTTGGAGGTCTTCTTGTCCAACCCCCCTGCTCAAGCAAGAGACCCTATACCATTTCAGACAAGTGATTGTCTAGTCTCTTCTTAAAAACTTGCAGTGATGAAACACCAACAACAATCTGACAGCAAGCTGTTCCACTGGTTAATTATTCTCACTATTAGGAAGTTTCTCCTTAGTTCCAGGTTGCTTCTCTCTTTGATTAGTTTCCATCCATTATTTCTTGTCCTGCCCTCTGGTGCTTTGGGGAATAATTTGACCCTCTCTTCTTTGTGGCAGCCCCTCAAATACTGGAATGCTACTATCATGTCACCCCTAATTTTTCTTTTCTTTAGACTAGTCACTAGCCAAACCCAAAACCTGCAGCCGTTCTTCATACGGTTTAGTCTCCAGGCCTTTGATCATCTTAGTTGCTCTTCTTTGAACTTTTTTCAAAGTCTCAACATCCTTATTTTAATATGGTGACCAAACTTGGTTGCAGTATTCCAGATGTTTGATGCATGTTGAGATTCAGTAATCTCTACAAATTCAGTTTGCAGGAAATATTCTTTCACAATATATTATTTCCATTCATTCAGAAGGGACGAAGGAATATGGTCCACACCAGATCAGACACACCAGAACAGAGGTATTTACCTCTATTCTTTTGTAATTCAAAAACTCCAAAATACCTTTATAGGTATGCTCACTGAGCATGGAATGATGGCTGAAAGTGAAGGAAGGAATTATGTGACAGGACTGGCTAGTTAGAACTGTGAGAAGTACTGCAAAGCTTATTTGGATGTAATAATAGAAAATGAAATTCTCTGGATGCCAATATTGATGTAGGCAAAATAATCCTGTCCATGCACAAACCATAACTGTGGGTTTTTGATAATGCAACCCAGGCAATGCAAGAAAAAAAAATTAAAAGGAAAATTTGCAAAATATAAGACTATTTCAGAAGAAAAGTTTGAAAGAGGGTAAGGATGAAAACCCAATTGTCCAATAGGGCTGTTGGGCAATCCAATAGAGAGAATACTCAGTGAGCAGCTGAGGTAAGATGGAGGAGAGATTGAAAAGTTAATCCAATGACACATCTTGTAAAATGACACTGCTGATTCATAAGGACCCTGAATAGAAACAAAAACACAACATTTTGTCGAATTTATTTCATGTCACATGATAAATTTAACGGATTAATTAAAACATTCATAGTACAGTAAACAAACTAGATATATTGCTTGCAGTCTTCAAAAGTGCCTTCTACAACCATTTATTGGTCAAAACATCTTGTCTATGTTTCTATGGAGATTCTCAACCATCCAGATCATAGTTGTTCCAAAGTGCTTTTTAATAGGCAACTGGACTTTCCTGGTTTTTTCTTTGAAAATGTTTCATCAGAAGAAATGTTTCATCAGTTCAAAGAAAAAGCTAAGAAAGTCTAATAGCCTTTTGAAAAGCACCTGTGGAACATTTATCTATGATTTCTAGAACTATACAATTATTGCTGCCAATTCAAAGGCCTCTTGGATATCTATTTCTTGATAGAGGTTTTTACTATTCTTTTCTGTCGTATTAGATTTTTGCAACTAAACTATATTATGAAGCATAGTATTGTAATAGATACAGGGTGATTCTAGGTCTTGAAATGTCACAAGCTTTATTCCTTACATGGAATATGTAGTTTCACTGCCCAGGATATTATTTTGTCAGATTATATTATTTTATTCCTCCCACAGGTAGCAGTCAATCATTCAGCAGATGAGTGATGAAACATAAGATGAGAATATCGGGCCATGGGTGAATGAAATTGATGGATGAGATGTTTAGGGAATAGAAGTAAAGAAGGAATGAGGTGGGACTAAAGAAAAAAATTGCAGCCAATGAATCAAGCCCTCCCCTTTCTTCCTGGCAAACTTCCTGAGCAGTTAGCAATTAATACTTGGGAGAAAGCATGATTAATTGGCTGCCAATTTTGGTAAAATTGGCAGCTGCATTCTCAGCTGCTTCACAGTTTGTATTTTGCGACCTTATCTAATTCCAGGTTCAAATCCTGAGCACAACGTAATGGATTGAGCTCCCGTTACTTGTCCCAGCTTCTTCCAACCTAGCAGTTCAGAAGCATGTAAAAATACAAGTAGAAAAATAGGGACCACCTTTGGTGGGAAGGTAACAGCATTCTGTGCACCTTTGGGATTTAGTCATGCTGGCCACATGACTATGGAGATGTCTTTGGACAGCGTTGGCTCCTTGGCTTTGTAACAGAAATGAGCACCACGCCCTAGAGCTGGAAATGACTAGCACGTATGTGTGAGGGGAACCTTTACCTTTTATAATTCCAGCAGCCATTTTGATCTCAGCCAGAGCAAATATGTGAGTATTGCTCCTATTTTGAGCTAGTCTGGTACAGTGATTAAGACAACAGGCTAGTAACCAGGAAACTGTGAGTTCTAGTCCCATCTCAGGCATGAAAGCCAGTTGGATGACTTTGGGCCAGTCACTTTTTCTCAGTCCAACTCATTTCACAGGGTGGTTGTTCTGGGGAAAATAGGAGGATGAAGAATTATTATGGATGGCCTCCACATTGAGTTATTTATAAAAGTAATAAAGGAAGGATAAAAATATTTAAAAGTCGAAAAGTGTAGCTTGCATGTCAAGGTGATCAGAAAACCTTCCTTCTCTGCCTCATACAGGCTTACTTGCAATGTACAGGATACCTTTGAAGGTACTCTGAACAGCTCTAGGAAGTCAGGTTATTAAATCAGAATTATTGGTATGAACTAAACAACTATGTTGGGAACAGATATCACTATCAAACCATTAGAATGATCTGTGCTACAAACCTTCTTTAGTACATTTTACTGAGCTATGCCCAAGGCACTGAGAGCTGAAGTACTTTCCTAGTAGAATCTTAGATTGATTCAAACAAGAAGCCAAATAGGCAGGCAGGCAAGCAAGCAAAAAGGAAGGAGAAAACAGAAGCTATCAAGTGAATGTAGCCTACCAAAGCTGTAAAGTTTCCCAAAGACACAGCCTTATACTGGTACTTAAAATTAAGAGGATACAAGGACAATGTAAAAAGAATAATTATACTCAACATTTAAAATACCTGGAGGTTTCCTGATAGAAGATAAAGATGATCTACTGTTGGATGCCATTTGATCCAACCTTGGTTATAATTAGAGAAGGCATATTGAAAAAAATGGGAATAATAAGTCTTTACTTTTATGGGTCTATTGTAAAGGATAGAGAGCCTTCTAGTGACTCAAATTAATTCCTTGTAACTGAAATCAGAAAGGACTTCTACTGGGAGATGTATATGAATATGAAAACACACATAGATAGACATATATACCAGGAGCTGTGAGACCCACATCCATACAGAAGCCTGATGATGGCAGATGGGATTCTGCTGAAACGTTGCTACAACTTTAACAGCACTACAATGACGTGGGATAATACCCGAAGGAAGCTAAACAGCACACATGTAAGTACCTGCGAAAGCTTAAAAAAACATATCTATCTATATCTATATCTATATCTATATCTATATCTATATCTATATCT
>BLBF01000037.1:2865387-2903858 GCA_015471245.1 Laticauda colubrina
TCTTCGATGATGGCCTGCACCACTTCTCTGACCACAATGCTGATGGTGTTGTGTGGCACCCTCCAGCCGTACTGCATGCTCCTGTAGGTGGTCCCTGAGGCCAGGTGGCGCAGAGTGAGTGCCACCTTGAGCCCAGGGTCCAGGCTGGGCCGGACGTTGGTGCTCTGCTTGGTCAACCTGGGTGTCAGCTGCCGCACAACTTAGTCAAAATGGTTGGAGGCATCCTCATGAAGTTCTGGAACGCCCGAGTGTCTTCGTTCCTGAGCTCCACCATCAGCTTGTTGTACAGTCCGTACTCTGCTCTTCTCCTGATCCATCTTCGGACCCAGATGCTTCTTGGACACCTCCTTTTCTTCCCGTAGTAGAGTTCACAGAGCCTGTAGATGGCTTCGCACTGTTGCAGAACGATGGTGGCTACCAAAAGGAGTTTGTTACGATCCGTGGTGGACATGACTGGATGCTGTGGAAGAGGAAGAGGCTGATGAAGGCTGCAGAGGTCTGCACAGCTGGGCTGGTGGGCTGAAAGTGAGATCCAGGTGAGTTGCTCCCTCTTTTTATAGGCAATGTAGGTTTTCCACTATGTGTCCCTTTGCATCCTCTAGGCATCCTCCAGACATCCTTAATATCCGAGATAGGTCCCCTCTGTGAACGTTTTTTCTGTTTTAAATGCTTTCTTTGCGAGCTGCATCCACTTTCATCCTTTCTATGTCTGTGCTACTAACACTGCGTGTCCATTCTGCTTCCTCCCTGCGTCCATTTACCGCTGGAATGGATTTGAGTTGTGCAGATGTTGCAGCGGATGCCTAGCGGATATAGCATATGCATAACGGATGCAGAACGGTTGTCCCCCGTATGCCTAGCGGATGCAGAACGGACGCGTTGGATACATTTTCCACTCAAAAGTTTTGAGCAGCTGAAAACCTTCTGAGTGGATGCGGAACAGAAGCCCAGCAGATGGAAGCGGATGGGAGCTGATGGCACATCTGCTCGGCTTCCGGGGGGGTGCAGCAAAGCAGAAACAGAACGGATACAGCGGATGCAGAGCAGACGCCGAATGGATGAAGTGGATGCAGAGCGGAAGCCTAGCGGATGCACAGTGGAAGCCTAGTGGATGCCGAGCGTTAATTGCACATGTGGGGAGGATTCATTGCGTCAGCCCCACGGATATAACGGAAGGAGCTCAGAAACTGGTTGCCATTCAGAGGAAAGACCTGCTTCCAGACACATCGACTGCCTTGCCTGTCCTGCCTGCATGTCTGCCTGCAAGCCTTGCTGCCAGCCTCCCTGCCAGCCTCCCTGCCAGCCTTGCTTTCTGCCTGCCTGCAAACCTTGCTGTCTGCCTGCCTGCCAGCCTTGCTGCCAGCCAGTCTGCCTGCCAGCCTTGGTGCCTGCCTGCCTGCCAGCCTTGGTTCATGTCTGCCTGCCAACCTTGGTGCCTGCATGCCTGCCAGCCTTCCTTCCAGCCTTGGTGCATGCCTCCCTGCAAGCCTTGGTGCCAGCCTTCCTGCCAGCCTTGGTGCCTGCCTGCATGCATGCCTGCCAGCCTTCCTGCCAGCCTTGGTGCCTGCCTGCAGCCTTCCTGCCAGCCTTGGTGCCTGGCTCCCTGCCAGCCTTCCTGCCAGCCTTGGTGCCTGGCTCCCTGCCAGTCTTCCTGCCAGCTTTGGTTCCTGCCAGCCTCCCTGCCAGCCAGCAACCCCACAACCATGCTGAAGCACAGCAAGCCTCAGCCATCTGCTGCCAGCCCTTGCAAGAAAGACAGGGCTACCATCCCGCCCCATGGCCCTCACTCTGGTTCTGCTGGGGCTTCTGCAGCACGGGCTCGCTCTTCTGGGGCTTGGGCTTCTGCTGCTTCTGCTTTTGGAGGAGCTGATGACAACCACTCCAGCACCAGCCACCTCCACAGCACCTGGACCCTTCACCCCTGAGACTGAGTGACCAAGAGGAGTGCCAGAGACTCATTTTTGTTTTATAGCTTCTTGTTAATAAAGTCTATTTTTGATTCATATATTTGCTTCATTTCTTTTTTTTAATAAAGTCTTGCTGGAAACTTTTAGAATTGGTTTAAGCCTTTGCATGCTTGTGGGATGGGTTAAGATAGCAATGGGTTTGGCAGGGATACCTTTGGGATGGGTAATAGCTGTGGGATAGATAAACCTCCAGTGCAAGCATAGTGGGACTGTATGGTCCCCTCTCCCAGGTGCCACACCTATGGCCCTTTATTATCAATAATAATGTAATCAATCATCCACACATGTCAACATAAACACAACTCTTTATTAAATGCCCTGTTCATTGTAGGCCCACCCAACATACATGGCCCAATCTCATCCGTGTGATGGGAGAGGCTGAAGGAAGCATCCATTAATCATCTGTCATCCTGTCTTGCCACACCACTGCTCCAGCTGGGAAGTTGCACCAGTGTTTCAGGAGGTTGTGTTGCTTCTTCTCTTCACGTGAGGCTCTGTTGGGGCCTTGCACATCCTGAGTGTCTAACAGGTTTCGCCCTTGCCTCCATCCCCCAGGCTCCATGTCCCCATTGCCTTGCTGGAGGTCCATGAGCCTGTTCTGCAAAACTGGGTAGCGGGTGCGCATGAGATTGTGCAGGATGCAGCAAGCTTCCATGATCCTCCTCACGGTCTCTGGGCAATGCTGCATGGTGGTGAGAAGTACCTGGAACCTGTTGGCCAGGATGCCAAAGGTGTTCTCCACCACCCGCCTTGCCCTGGACAGCCTGTACTTGAAGATCCTCTTTTCACGGGTGAGGAGTCTGGAAGTGTAGGGCTTCATGAGGTAGATTGTGAGGGAGAAGGCGTCATCCCCCACAATGAAGTAGGGCACATCTTCTTTGTCGTTGGGCAGGGGTTCTGGATCTGGGAAGCCCATGATGAGGTTGCGTTCCAGCTCCTCCTTGAGGTGACTGGCGTTGTATACCTGGGCATCTGAAGATGAGTCGTTGCCTGAAGCATCGATGTACATGAACTCGTAGTCAGCATCGACCATGGCAAAGCGGATGATGCTGAAGAAGCCCTTGTAATTGAAATAAGTGGACCCCGACTTGGCTGGAGCTTTGCAGGCCACGTTCTTGCCATTGATGGTTCCAACGGTGTGTGGGAAGTTCCACTTCTGATACCACTGCTCTGCAACTTTTTTCCATCCTTCTTCAGTGGAGGGGCACTGGAGGAGCTCCTGCAGGTATTCTTCGATGATGGCCTGCACCACTTCTCTGACCACAATGCTGATGGTGTTGAGTGGCACCCTCCAGCCGTACTGCATGCTGCTGTCGGTGGTCCCTGAGGCCTGGAGGCGCAGATTGAGTGCCACCTTGAGCCCAGAGTCCAGGCTGGGCCGGAAGTTGGTGTTTGCCTTGGTCAACCTGGGTGTCAGCTGCTGCACAAGTTCGTCAAACATGGCTGGAGGCATCCTCATGAAGTTCTGGAATGCCCGAGTATCTTCCTTCCTGAGCTCCACCATCAGCTTGTTGTACAGTCCGTCCTCTGCTCTTCTGGCGAACCATCTTCGGACCCAGATGCTTCTTGGCCGCCTCTTTTTCTTCCTGTAGTAGAGTTCACAGAGCCTGTAGATGGCTTCACACTGTTGCAGAAGAATGGTGGCTGCCAAAAGGACTGTGTTACGATCCATGGTGGACATGACTGGATGCTGTGGAAGAGGAAGAGGCAGATGAAGGCTGCAGAGGTCCGCACCGCAGGGCTGCTGTTCTGAAAGTGAGATCCAGATGTGTTGCTCCCCCTTTTTATAGGCAGTATAGGTGTCCCTTTGCATCCTCTAGGCATCCTCTAGGCATCCTCTAGGCAACCTGGAGACATCCTTAATATCCGAGATAGGTCCCCTCTGCGGACGTTTTTTCCGTTTTAAACGCTTTGTTTCCATTCTGCATCCGTTCTGCATCCATTATGCATCCGTTCTGCGTCCGTTCCGCTTCCTCCCTGTGTCCGAGCGGATGCGAGTTGTGCGGATGCGGAACGGATGCCTAGCGGATATAGCGGATGCGTAATGGATTCAGAACGGATGCATAGCGGATGCGTAGCAGATGCAGAACGGACGAATTGGATACATTTTCCACACAAAAGTTTTGTGCAGCTCAAAACTTTCTGAGCAGATGAAACGTCAATAAACGGATGCTGGACGGATAGAGAGGAAGCAAAACGGAGGCAGTGAGTACATCGCGTTAACCAACGGATGGCAAGCTTTTTTGTCCGTTTTACATCCTCTTTGCATCCGTTCGTACAGTGTGACATGGGCTTAAGATAGAATTTAGTTCAGAAGGTGAGGTACTTAAAATATAGATTATATTGAATGAAACTTGAAAACCCAAAGTATCTCTCCTTTCCTCTTATGCCAAAGAGCCAAGGCAGGGCAATTTTGAATTTCTTTCTTATTCTTTCCTGTTATCAAAGGCTAAGTTCATGTTTTTTTAATAGCTACCAAATATTTTTTTTTCACAATCTTCTCCATAAGCTATACATTACCCAGATATGTTTTGTCCATACATAGGAATATGGTCAAAAGAATTTGATATATTTTTGAGGGGGGAAATTATGTGAAAATATTAATATTTTCCCCAGTCCTGAACTCTCATTTAGTACCTGCTTTTGGAAGAAGGAAACTGATGAAAGCACAGTAAAAACAACTTTTTACAGCATCGTAATCTTGCTGTTATAAAGGGAACACATTAGAGCTTGATGTACTTAGATTCTCCTTAGCTTCTTTCAAGATTAGCTCAGGTTGTCCTAAGAAATTAATCAGCCTTAGTCTCTGAGAGCATCATAAAAGCCGGATGAACAGCACCATTGTATATGCCAGGCAGTTTTGTTAGACTGGCAATTTTAATATATGGCTAGATTAACCTTTATACTGAAAGCTGACATGGGTAGCTAGTGATCTATACATTTAAGGAATACATTAAACCAAAGATGGATATTGTGTGCTTCAGTTATAGTGGTTTTATCTTAAATGTAATCCTTGACTCCTTGTTGAAATAGGTCTGTAAAGTAAGTTTCAGACTGTGCTTCCAGAATGTTAATCCAGCTACTAAAACTGAGAAAGGAAATATCTTGCATTATCACCAGACCAAAAAAAATAGTTTGATCCCTTCTTTCCCAAAAGATGCACAGAAAATATTCTGAGAGACAGCAGAGAAAAGGCCATTATCAAAAGAGTTCTGACGTTTTTCAGGAAAATGCAGTTCCCAAGATGCTTTGGAGGCCTGTTACAACCAGTAGCCAGAATAACAATAGATATATTGTCATTGAAGATAAAATCCCTGCAGGGCCAGTTTAAGACACTTTGCTGCCTGGCATTTCCGTTTTATCCAAGTGAATGTGCCTTAAACTAAAGACAGCTGAATTTCTGACACATGAGGTAAAAATCCCTCAGGTATGTTTCTTCACTACTGGAAGAAACAAAGACAATAAAAAGGAAATCAATGACTAACAATTTGCTGCTCTTTCATGTCATCTGAGTTTTGTTCCCTAAGGTAGCTGCTTTCTTACCCCCTAAGATAGTGTTTGCCTTGGGGTTTTGATCCTTTTTTAATCTCTTAAGATAAAGTGTATGGGTCAAAGCTCTCAGTTCTGTTCAAAACTGAAGTTTCCAAGTTAGACATTGCAGGATGTCAGTGACACCATTAAAACCAGAAAGGATGATAAAAAGAAAAGGTTCTAGGAATTAAAATGATTATTTTAAAGGAAATTTTGAGACTTAATATAAGGTTAAAACTTTCAGCAGAACTGATTGTATGAACAGAGTAGTTTCTTAACACAGGTATCAGTAATATTTCAAGTCACTCCAGAGACAAAATTAAAGTTCTTGTCCATTTCCAGGGAACTACAATGCTAAATACCATAACTGATTACCAGCTGGTGAATCTGTTTCATTAACTCACTGTTCTTTTCTGCATACCCTCTAACTAGGGATGGGCTGCTGAGGGTTCTCAGGGGTTCTGGAGAACCCTAGCTAAGATCCCATTTTGGATGTAGGTAAGTGCAGGGCGCACACAGAGGCTCACGGAGGGTGAAAAACGGGCCTTTTAGAAGTTCAGGAAGGCCAGAAATGGGTTCTTTTCTGCATACCCTCTAACTAGGGATGGGCTGCTGGAACCTGGGGAAGCTGTTGTCAGAGAGCCTCTGGAACCTGGGGAAGCTGTTGTCACCCTCCCGGAGGCTCAAAGAAAGCCTCTGGAACTCGGAGAGGGCAAAGAAACCCCACGCTGTGGTGCAGGAGGCTGACTAGGCCACGCCCACCCAGCAACTGGGCAGAAAACCCTTTGCTAAAATTTTTGAAACTCACCCCTGCCTCTAACTCCATCCCCCATCAAAAGACAGCATTTCTAGCCAGCTTCACAATTTTAATTTATCCCAAAGGAAGTTATATGTAAACATTTCTCTTTGGATCTGAAAGCTTGGAAATGTTTCTTCTAAGCAAAGTATTCTCATTATCACATCAGAGACAAATGCTGTAAAAATTTCAAGTGGGATACAAATCATATCTGTGCTTAAAATTGGAATGGAAGACCAGCATGGAATTCTCACCTGGAATCCAACCAATATGATTGGATAGACAACCATCACCTGTCCCTTTTAGGCCTATTGAAGTAAGAAACCTTACCTGCTGTCCTTGATTATCCTTGATTATTCTTTCTTTGTCAGGACCAGATGGTTGTACACCAAATATAAAGAGTTGTGCATGAGGAAATAAGGAACAATTTAGGTAGGGTTATGATTAGGGTTCTGTATGGAGGAATCTGTAGAGTCAGTGAGAGAGAGGGAGAAGAGTTTGACACTATTCCTTCTTAGCATTTGCTGCTATCGGCAGTTGTTTCAATTTCACCTCATGTTAAGATCAGTGTGCATGCTGTGCAAATTAGGACTTTCGTTTTCCATTGTCCAGTCAAAAGCTCCAGCACAGGCATAGTGCTTACTATCAATGAAGAACTGGAATATAAATAAAAATTTTCTTAAGCTAAATATGATCTCCTTTAACTCTCCCATGCAAAATGGAAGAAAGAACATTGTTTGGGTATTCAACCTTCTGTATTCTTGTAATTTGGCAAATGCTCAGGTTGCTACTCTATAAAAAGTCCACTCTAGACCAGTGGTCCCCAGCCTTTTTTGTACCAGGGACCAGTTTCACGATTATTCATTCTTCCACTGACCAGTACCTGAGTAACGGGAGACTCCACCGCCATTGGGACAGCTCTTCGTTCAAAGCCCCCCCCCTCTTCGATGAAACTAAGGTGCGAGGATTCCTTCAGCACCCAAATGCTGCTTTCTAACTGAAAACCCGGAAGCATTTTCCAACCGAAAACCCGGAAGCAACTGAAAACCCGGAAGCACCATTGAAACAAGATGGTGGCGCCCAAGCTTTGTGGCCCAGTACAAAATGATCCCCGGACCGTTCCGGGGACCGGTGGTTGGGGACCCCTGCTCTAGACCATAGATTTCAAGACTAATGGGTGATGCCCATTCTCTTAAGCTGTTCTTTGTCCTCCCAAAAATGTGTTAGGGTCAGTTACTAAGGTAGAAATTTCTTATCTTTTACAGGAGTCCCTCTTTTAAACTGACTGGTATTTTTCATTTCTATCAGAAGTAAAATAAGCCACTATAAGGTTTTCCTGACCTAAAGCAGGGTTTACTAAGTACTGATTGACACAAGGTTTCCTGCCAATTTTTTTTATTGTATAACATTTACTTTACTTTGTGGAAAGGAGAAACTGTAAAACAAACACACCATGGCCACTCCTTGAATTATTTTTAGCGGTTGAGTATGATATTAAAAAGTCCTGTGATTTTTTTTGGGGGGGGGGGAGATGTGCATTTCAGAAATATGGTATGGACAATTGTGTCAAACCCTTACAAGTAGAAATTGTCTACATATATAAGTATATTGAAGAAAACTTCCATGTACTTCTTTTCAAATGAAAAACTTTTCAGTTAGATCAGATTATCAAACTCAATTTTAGTGAGGGCCACATCAGGGATGTGGCTGACTTCTGGAGGGGGGGAGGGATGGTCAACTGGATGAGCATGGCCAGCTTGACACCCTTCACTGGGCGTGGCCAACTGGGTGGGCATGGCCAGATTGAAGCCACTCCCCGAAACTGCTGGCATGTTTCCTTTTCACATTGGGTAGACCAGGCCAAAGCCATACTGGCCCAATGTTTCCTCTTCGCATTGGGTAGGACTGGACTGAAGTGATATGGATAGACTGGGCTGAAGTGACACGGGCCGGACCCTTACATTTCCAGGATGGTCCTGACGGCCAGATCCAACCACATCACAGACCACATTCAGCCCACAGGCCTTGAGTTTAATTGAATTAGATGAATCAACACTTTAGATGAATCAATACTTTCTGAAAAATAATTGTGAGTGGTTAAAGTTAAACAAAAGTTCTCTCTTGTGAGCATTATAGAAGTTTAGCATTTTGATCCATTAGATTTGAACTACCGCCTTTTTAGTATCACCAAACGTGGACCAACATTGTATGATCAGTGGTTTTTTTTCCAGCTTGGATATTAATCAAGTCTACAGAAAATATATTGAACTTTGGTTAACCATGAATGGCAGTGCTTATATCTTAAGTATAGATTTATGTGTTAGGTATTTTTAATCTTTAAGAGTGTTGGTTGTATTTATTTTAGAACCTAACATGGGACACATGAACTGAGATAGGTGTGACTGAAAATTAAGCTTATAAAATGGCCCTCAAACAGAAGAGTTGGATTTCCCTGTCTTTTTTGTGGCAAAAATCTGGTCCTATAACTAAACACTGATTATTATACTCTGCAAATCAAAGAAGCAATATATTTAGAAGGATATATATTGCTGACTCATGCCAGGTTTGCACGCTCCCTCTTTAACATTCATCTTTTGAATTAAAAATAGCCTGTTTACATTATACATGAAGGTAATTCCTTTCTTAATAATTGGCTTTTTGTTACTTATGTTCTACGGAAAAGAATCTTTTTATGTAGCTTCCCCAGTAATACATGTTGCCAATAAAATACACAATTTAATGCATCATTGAGTCAAGAATTACCCTAAAAGATTTAGGGAACTGGTTTTGATTAAATGTTTGAATTTTCCTTACTAAAATAATGCATCTAAAACAGAGAGAGACATAGGTCATTATCGTGTACAGTGAAAACACATATAATTCCATCATTTGTTTCTTCTACTTAGTTTTTAAATTAATTTAGAGTTTTAAATTTAGATGCAATTCCATGAAACTGCTTCCTTAAAAAAGGATTAATTAGAGGTATTCAAGTTGCTTAACGGAAACTGTTGTAAGTGTATTTCAGGAATATTTTAAATGTTTCCCATTTGACAACCAATCATTCTAGTATATTCTGAGTTGAGAATAAATAAAAATACCTGAGGGCAACAGATAAATGTTTGGCTAATTCAGTGACCACCCTCAATGAATATTTGCAAAAAACAAAAAAATCCTCTTCTTTTTTGCACTGACTATTTTCTTTAAGCATATAAGCACACAAAATCAACCCAACAAGATGTGGACTAAAGTATCACTGCTGAAGAACACCATGTACTAAAACATGTCTCATAGGTACAATCTGAAAATTAAATAACCTTTATCAATACAAATATCTCAAGGACCATTATAAGGTTATATTAACATTCAGTTACTCTCAAGTTTTTCCAACATACTCAAATTTTAAAGGTAGAACATGATTTTTTTTCTGCTTTCTTGTGCAGATCAAATTTAAGTAACAGTTTTAAGGAAGGAGTTTCAATTCCAACTCCACAAGGCTGCTGAGGCATTTCTACATTTTCCCCCATTGTTTTTTGAAAATGATATAAAGACATTTTATCTATAGCAGAAAAGCAGTGTGGACTTGGATTTGAATCTTGCATATTTTAGCATGTATACACAGAATTCATGCTGAAAGTGATTGTTCTTGGAATATAATCCCATACAATTTGTTTTGAAGTCAAAATGGCTTCAAGTAACCTTCAAATATATGATGATGCGTTGAAAGCAAAATCATGTATATTGAACATAAAATAAAAATCTTAAATATGTACTGAAAAAGTGCCCATAAATTGAGTTGTGTCAACAGGACTTCTTCCCCCCCCGCCCCCACTGTTGATTCAAAACTTTCACCAACTGTCCTGTGGTCGAGTTGTCCACTTCAAGTTGTCTTGCGTCGAGTCAGCCAAGGTGAGTCCACTGGTCAAGTCAGCCAGGGGAGTTGACCGCAGCAAGATAGATGAGCGAGTTACCCCATTACATTCTCAGTGAGGTTGAATTTCTACATTAGAGATTTATGAGTAATCTGGACATCCCTTGGATTCTAGATCCTACTTGTAAAGCAAGTGGAAGTTGTGGCTAAGAGGTTCTTTATACAGTTACATCTAGTGCACTAAGTGGAGTCTCTCTTGGATCAGGAGGCTCTTCACACAGTCATGCAGTCCTTTTACCAGTTTTACAGTGTATGGAGCTGCCCTTGACACGCACAACCCAAATCTGCAACTGAATTATAACGTAGTGGAATTGGCAGTGATGGGAATGCCATTTTATACAAATATGGCTGTACTGTTCTGCAACCTATACTGGTAGCCAGTTGGCTTCCAGGTGCAATTTAAGGTGCTATATGTCACCTTTAAAGATCTTCATAACAGGCCTTGGCTATTTGAGGGCCCACCTACCTCCAAATGTGTCTACATCTTTGGTTCAGTCCAGCAGACTGATTTTATTCTTCTTATAATTAAATAGTATCATCTTGTGGGACCTAAGAAATACACCTACTCTATTGCAATTACAACCCTTTACAATGACCCCCTCCCTAAGATTTGTATGGCTCCTGCCCTTATATTGTTCAAAAATTGTTGAAGACTATAGAATTGTTCTACTAGTCCTTTGGAACAAGAAGTTTGCCACAGCCTCTTTTTGTTTTGTTTTGTTTTGATTTGTCTTGATTTAATTTGTTTGTTTTGCTTTTCTGGTTGGTTGTGCTTTTTGATTGATAGCTACCCAGACTTAGGAATCACCCTATTAAATAGACAGACAGACAGGTATCTACCATCATTTTCTCCTACGTAAAAGCTTAAATCGCATTCACCATAAAAGCCTAGAAACACATTCATTTGTACATGCATAAATACAGATTAATTTTTCTAATTAAACCTATGTATTAATGTACACTAATACTTATTGTAATGCTAGTGTTAACTTTCAGTCTTGAATGGAGCTCTCTGCTTTGATCTGGCCATCAATCTGGGCTAATGAATGGAATGAACCATACTGCAGTTTTACTGGAAACACTTTTTCCTTCCTTTTGCATATTTCATAATTATTCATATAGGAAATAATCACTGTTTCATTCCTCACATGTTACCCAGTAACCATGCCTATAATATATTGTATTGTAAAATATACAATACAACATATTGTAATATATTGACAATCAGTCCATGTTACAGGGATGAACTCTCTTATTCTCTGCAGATTTTTCATTGTGTACATTAGAATAGATTAGATCAAAATAAAATTGTTTAACAGGGAAAATTAATACCAGGAAGAAATTAAAACCAGTGACCAACTATATAAATATTGATGTGGTTTGGAGCAAGTATCAAAGCATTTACAGAAGTACTAACTTTTTGGGTCTGGGGGAAAAGAAATTATGGTCTTCTATCTTTTCTAGGCTTGGATAAGAGAAAAGATTTTCAATTTGGCTACCTCAAAAATGTTTTTGGTCAGCTATATAATATAATTAAAGATAAAAGAATCATTCATATAATTAAAGATAAAAGAATCATTACACACATACCCAAACACACATAATTGTTTCATATTTTAAAGCAGTGGTTTGAGGATATAATTTCTATATTTTGAAGGCAAGTTTGGGGTTGTACGACTGCAGTTCTGAAAACCTTGGTCAAAATTCTCCCAAACTTTAAAAACTTCAAATACTGAAGTCAGAGTTCCAAAAAATTAGGAACATGTCAAAAAAAAATGACCCTTTTTTGTCAGAGGAAAAACTTTCTCCAATTTTTTGCTCTCAATAATTTTTCACCCATTTGCATAAACGTGGGTGCAAAAATTATGGGTATGACTGTGTCCTACAGGCATTTGCATATTCTTCTCAAAAAAGGCACAACAGTGTGATGAACTTTCCACCCAAGACATAAAGCAGGCAGATCTTCAATCACTTCCATATTCATAGCTTCCATATTTTTTTGACTACACAATCCTGGGGCTGACTGGGATTAAAGGCCAAAAGGCATCAAGTCAGGGAAGGATGGTAAAGTCTGCCTGCAGGGATGAACATCTAAATATAATGATGTCACTTGTAGCTCATTTGTTGGGTATTTGTTGGGTATAAGATGGAAAATCATAGAATTATAGGGTTGGAAGGGACTTTAGAGGTCTTCTAGTCCAATTCACTGCCCGAGGCAATCTTTTTTCCACCCTGGAAAAAAGGTTGTCCAATCTTTTCTTGAAAACCTCCAGTGATAGACCACTTACAACTGTGGAAGGCAAGCTATTCCATGGATTAATTTTTCTCACTGTCAGGAAATTCCTTATTATTTCCAGTTTGGATTTCCCTCTGACAAGTTTCCACCTTTTGCTTCTTGTCCTGTTCAGATGATTTGGATTATTGACCCTGTCTTCCCTGTGACCACCCTTCAAGCATTGGAAGACAGCTATCATGTCACCCTAAGCCTTCTCTTTGTTAAATTAAACCTACCTAGTTCCCTCATACAATCAGCATATGGTTTAGCCTTCAAACCCGTAATCATCTTTATTGCTTTTCTCTGCACTCTTTCTAGGGCCTCAGCATCTTTTTGAATATCTTGGTGACCAGAACTGGACACAGTATTCTAAGTTTGGCCTCATTAGTGCAGTATAGAGAGGTACTACCATGTCTCATGATCTTGATGCTAACCCTCTGTTAACATACTGAACCTCTGTATGGTTGCCAATTGCACAGTGGCAGATAGGAAAGCACTCCAGAGGGTTAACATCATTGCCCAGAAGATCATGGGTAGCCCTCTCTCCTCTTTGGAAGACCTTTATAGCTCCCACTGCCTTAAGAAAGTTCAAAACATTCTCAAAGATCCATCTCATCCTGGAAATCCTTTTTTTGAACTATTACCATCTGGCAGATGGTACAGAATAATAAAAACAAGGACAAATAGGCTGAAAAACAGCTTCTATCCCACAGCAATAGCTCAGTTGAATTCTGCTGTATCATGCAGTATTGGTGTGGTGTCGGGGATTTCCGGTTCAATGTGTGAAGGGTGAAGGATGTGTGTTTGTGTTTATTTTCATGGTCATGGTCATGATATGCACTGAAGATGATGTTTGATTTCATTGTACAAGGTACAATGACAATAAAGTAAACTGAACTAAACTCTGTTAATGCATCAACTTTTTTTTTGCAGCTGCAGCACACTTCTGACTTATACTTAAACTGGAGTCCATTAGAACAGCTAGTTCCCTCTCACAGGCAATAATGTTGAATCAAGTACTGCCTATTCTGTACATGTACATTTGGTTTTCCTGCCTAAGTGCAGGACTGTACTTTTTTTACCCCTGAATTGTATTTTGCTGGATGCAACTGAGTTGAAAGCTCAATAAGCCTATAAAACATGGGTGTCAAACTCACGAAGTCATGTTGTCATCACGTGATCTATCACGACTTCCCTTTTGCTAAACTAAGGGTGGGCATGGCCAGCACATGATGCATCCAGCTGATGGGCTGCAAGTTTGACAACCCTGCTATAAAAGATCCTTCTTAATCTTGAGCCTATCTTCCAAAGTTTTAGCAATTTCCCAGCTTGGTGTTATCTGCAAATTTGATGTGCATCTCTTCAACCCTCTCATCTAAGTCATTCATAAAGATGTTGAAGAACACTGCAGCCAAGATAGAACCTCGCAACAGTTTTGTCCACATAGATGTAGTTCCATGAAGGACTACACACTTGAGTGCAATTGGTCAGTCAACTTCAAATCCATATCTGTCTATCCCACATTGTTCTACCTTACAAAGAAGCAGACTGTGGTCCACTTTATCAAATGCCTTACTGAAATATTTGCTTATTTGAGTCTATTATCTGCACCTCTATAATTGTCTGGTTTGGCTCTGCAGCCCAACAGGATAGACACAGACTTCAGAGGATAATTAGGACTGCAGAAAAAACAATTACTACCAACCTGCCTTCAATTGAGGACTGTACGAGTCAAAAAGAGGGCTGTGAAAATATTTACAGACCCCTCACATCCTGGACATAAACTGTTTCAACTCCTACCCTCAAACAACACTACAGAGCACTGCACACCAGAACAACTAGACACAAGGACAGTTTTTTCCCCCAAAAGCCGTCACTCTGCTTAACAAATAATTCCCTCAACACTCTCCAACTATTTACAAAGTCTGCACAACTATTACTATTAATCTTCTCATCATTCCTTATCACCCATCCACTCCTACTTGTGACTGTATGACTATAACTTTGTTGCTTGTATCCTTACGATTTATATTGACTGTTTCCTAGTATGATTTGATTGTTTATTATACCCTATGACTATCATTAAGCATTATACCTTATGATTCTTGACTCTTGACGAATGTATCTTTTTTTTTTATGTGTACTGAGAGCATTTGCACCAGACAAATTCCTTCTGTGTCCAATCACACTTGGCCAATAAAGAATTCTACTCTACTCTACTATGTTCACAACATTTATTGGTCCACTAATTAGTCACTTTATTAATGAAGACAATGCTTGTTTGGCATGATCTGCTTTTAACAAACCAATGCTGGCTTCTAGTAATCACCAAATGATCTTACTTTGGACACATTACACAAAGGCTTAGATCTCTGAAGAAGTGCTGGGAAAGGTGGGAAAAAAGAAAAGAAGAGGATGACCAGCAGCAATGTTTATTGACTGAATTACAAAAAATGAGTGGAAATAATGAAGGTCAAGATTAGGGATAGATAACCAGGAAGAAAACTTATATGTGTGATTAAACAATGACAATGACTTAATGACAAATAATCATCACACCTATGCCGAATTATACAACAGGTTTTGACATGTAGGGCTGTTAATCTGTATATAATTTAGGGATATACTGCATAATTCCAGTCTTTATATCTTAAAATTTGCAATAAAAGGTGTGCAAATATTAAGCAAAGGCAGGAGAGGCAAATGCCATTTCTAGTTCATATCCAAAAACTTTTCTCAATGATTTTTTACCCTTTCTTCTCATCTTAGGATGAGAGATACTTATTTGCAGATTTCTGGGTACATTTATAGAAAGATTGGATTCCTTTTCAATGAATAGTGTATCATAAGATTCTGTAAGATGTAGCAAAATGGCAAACTATTTTGATCCCATTTTTATTTGTCACTTTTTATGTTGATGATGCTGAATGTGATTTAAAGATGGATTCTGCCACTAATTATAGCATTATATTTTGATGTTTATATATTTACTATTAATCTGTTCCGGTGGAATGTTGTGTTTTAATTATTCTGAGCCACCCAAAGTAACTTGGAGAAGATAAGATGGGCAGTTATATCAATCCATCATA
Source organism: Laticauda colubrina (assembly GCA_015471245.1). Classification (NCBI taxonomy): domain Eukaryota; kingdom Metazoa; phylum Chordata; class Lepidosauria; order Squamata; family Elapidae; genus Laticauda; species Laticauda colubrina. The sequence goes on from BLBF01000037.1 coordinate 2,880,974, forward strand.
TATATGAATACTATGTGTCTGTCACAAAATTTAGTGGAACTAAATGGCAATATTTTCTTCTCCTTTTTAAGCAGCCCTATTTATTATTTCATAGCTATTCCTTCAGTTTTTTTATTAGTTTTGCTAATTGTCACTTTGTCTTGATATCTTATTAATATCATGCTAATCAATTGTCCCAGTTGTTTCTTCCACCCTCAGAAATCGTTATATTATAGAAATAGATATATTATAATTAGAAATAGTTATTTTGCTTAGCATGTTGAGGTAGAGAATAAGCAGAACCATACAGCTATAAACTGAACAGCCAGAAACAGATGTGTGTGCTCAGTACATTCCTTCCAGTTAGCTTACTTGAACAACAGAGAGTATCCCTAAACCAGCTGACTGTTTTGTGCTTCTGATGCACACACAGGTGACAAGGCCCAAAGGAGTTGTCTTGTCACATGATTTCTGGGGAAAGGGGTGGGAATGGCCAGAACAGAGTAAGACAAAGTGTTGGAAAAATATATATCAAAAGCTATGATGAGGTCTGAGATTTGAGTGGTTGTCAAATAGAAGAACCTTTTACAGGGCTTCATAATCACTGAAGCCAATCAAATGATTTATTTATCACTCTTTCACTTTAAATAATAGATGAAAGAGGCTTTCTGCTTACAGGGGGGAAAATCAGTTTCACTACAGAAATGATGTGAAGAGCCTGGCTTTGTTCAAAATGGTGTTTATTTCTAAAAAGTTTTTTTCAGAGCTGAAATTGTTCTCCATTGTCATCCAAAGCAGCAGGTCATTGTCAAATCAGATGAAACATCAAATCAGAGATTTTCCTCATATTCCACCATGGAATTCACTATATAAGGACAAATCCAGACACTGTTAAGCAAAGGACATCATGAAAAATCCACATTTTAAAATATTACCAACATGCTGCTGGGTTGTTAGTTAATCTTTGCAACCTAGTGACACACCTGTGAATACAGGAGCACTTCTTCAGTGTATGTTTTCAACTGAATAATAATTTGCCATTTACTATATAAGTGACAGTTTCAGAAAATTATTAGGCAGCACATTTCCAGACAGTGAAACAGAATTATGCATCAGGACGCACAATAGCCAATCATCTTGTTCAATACACTGAAAACAGAAGCAAGGGTGCCATTCAAAAAAAAAAATTATCACAGAGTTCTGATGTTTAACAAATAAAACATCTTTCATTGACTGTATGCAAATTAGACTTCTGAGGAAGATCACAGGTTTTCCCCAGAATTTGTCACTTTGGAAGATTCTCAAGTTTCATTTAGAACTCACTTTCTTGGTATGCACATAGTACATGATATTAATCTTGAAAATATTACAAAAGCCACTGAAAAATGCCTCTTTGATTCATGACATAGCCTAGAGAATGGTGGGGCTCCAATTACTGCCAACACAATGGAATTCAGATGCTTCTACAGAAGAAATGAAATGATTGGAAAATTTATGTTTTTGGCTGTGCTTGCTATTAGCATCTGCACCAGCAACATTTAGGACAAAAGCTTTCCTTCCTTCCTTCCTTCCTTCCTTCCTTCCTTCCTTCCTTCCTTCCTTTTCATGCAATTTCCTACTGGATCTATTCTGTGTCTTTGGAGAAAATGCCAAAAGAAAATAACTTCTTGGAGGCTTTCCATTTTATAATGTGACATTCAGAAAAATCTTCACATGCTGCAACTTGATGGTTGAACACGTGTCACTTGAAAGGGTCATAAGTATTTTGGATGGTATTAAATAATAAGAGGATGATAATCAGCCAATTGCATCAAAATATTGCCAAACAGGAGGAATAAATACAGTATAATTAAAGTAATATAATATTACTTTATAATATAATATAAAGTAAATAAATAACTACAGAATAATACAGTGTGTGAGAACTCCATTTTATAAATATGTTCTGCTTCAGCACCCCATTACACCTTGTTTTGAGAACTTAAACACGCTGGTTCAGAAATAGATGTATCCTACCATTATGAAGCTATATGTAGATTGATTAGAATGATGTATTAAACTATTATTATCTATTTATTGTTGATATGAGCAAGGTAGAAGTTCAGCAGTCAGACCTCTTTATACAATTTGCTGCAGCATGACTGACTAAGAAGCTGGATCTTTATGGAACACCTGAAAATACATAGTTTCATCTAAACTTGAAAGATTCACAGGCATAGTTTTCATATATGAATAAAAAATGTGACACAATACTGAAGACAATTGTGTCTGATCTTATAGGATGAAAAATCCAAACTCTTCATTGACTTGATATAGGGACATTGATATATCAGCCATCTTGATATAGGGACAGAAATGTAGGCATTAATCTTTAATACTGTACCTTTCTCCTCTGCATATGGTACCAATAATACATGCAGCTACATAGCATTTGCAAAATCAGTTTACAATTGCAATTGCATGCAGTCAACAGTCACTGAGCTGTTCCACAAAGCAAAACCTGACAAGAGGCTTCTTTTCTTGTTTTTAAGTATCTTTAAGAATGTTGAATGTATTGCCATGTAACCAGTACGTTAATTGTCTCATATTAAGCATGCATATGTTCTGATCTTAGAGAAAGTTTGTCCTTCAATGCCTTCAACATAGCATTACTAATTTTCTTGGCCCTATCCTGTTAGGATGTTTAGAAAAAAATGGGAGTGATAGTTGATATGATATGACAGCCTTCGAAAACTACATATTTATGCCTGATCTTAATATATTGGAGAATACGCTAATATTTGATTATATATCAGCATTTAGCTGGCAGATTGAGTGCAAGCAACCTTTCTCTTTTATTGATTTTGTTTAGATGACTTTAAAACCAGGTGGCTATATGTTTGTATTTGTTTATAGAATATGTGTGAAGACCTACAAATTTGGCAAAGCATATTTCAGATACTTTGCTGAGGAAATCTTTCAAACCTGTTGGAACCCAACAATTCTACCACATTACAATTATCTTCATTTAGAGCTCTCTCAGTTGAGTATATATCTGCAACCGTCAGCCAAAATTCACTCCCCCCCTCCCCTGCCCTAAGAAAGGTAATTATTTAAGGCAGTCTTTTTTTGTCTGGTTTGAGGAATGCAAAAAATACTGCAGACTATCATAGGATGAGATCATAAAACAAAGATATATTTTCTTTACTTTGATCAAAGTAAATATGTAATGGAGGCATAAAATTATTGTGCTTTTCCTTGCCAGATCAGAGACTACAAGAATTTACCCCCAACTTCCATTTCAGCGTACTCTTTCTCCCCACATATGCTGCAGGCAGTTCACAAAGGGAGGGGCAGGAAGTTTCTTTAATGCCTTACTCAGAAATTTGGTATGTTCTGCTTATTAAAACAGTATGGCTGAGATTGACTGAAAATGAAAGTATTTCTGCTAAATTCCTAAATGACAACTAACCACAGAAAATGTAAAAGGAAAAGTGATTGCACTTGGATATTTGATAAAAGGGATTTTTCTTTCCTTTCAGACATTCATTTGGAAACATTTCTTTTATTAAATGAAAACATTCCTTTCAATGTGCTTTGAGATATCTGCTGACTCTTTTTAAAGAAAGTTCCCAACAAACAGGTGAAAACACTGCTGGACAACCTTAACCCATAGCAGTGGAGGGGTGAAGATGATTTTCTTGGAAAGAAATTGCACAATCTCTGAAACATTCATCTGAAATGGCTGTGGGACTCACTGAAATAAATCTATTCAGGGGTGTCAAACTGGTAGGCCGTGGGGTGGATGCATCACGCACAGGCCATGTCCACCTCTGCAAAGGGAAAAAAGGTTGTGATACATCACATGATGTCACATGACATGATTGAGTTTGACACTTGTGCTATAGATGGTCCTTGTTTAGAGACTGACTCATACAGTTTTCAGTAACATATTCAGTAACATATGTCATATTGCTCTCAAATATCCAGTTAAAAAGTTCAAAATTTATTAGGGTAAATCTCAAATTATTAGTAATGTGGTAAATCACACAGTCAGCCAGATTTTTAGATTGGATTTTTATCTACCTACCAAGTCCTTCCCAAGGAGCTGGCATAAGCAGATGTTGGTATTTGCCATTGGACCCCAGAATTACTTTGGTGCCTAAAGTTCAAAATTAAAAAACACAAAGAGAAAATTATTTGGACAACAATATCATAAAGACAAAAAAAGATGTAACAATGGGGGATTCACAAACACCTTTTGATTTTTATCAACTACACAGACAGGACTTTGGCATTTATTTGTCAACATCTTTCAGAAGTTATTTGCAATTTCCTGATTCTTAGGGCTGACAGAGAGAGTATGACTGGCCAAGGTCATCCAATCGGCACTGTTGCATTAACAGAGGGATACAATTGAGATCAAGTGAGGTATAATTCCACTCTATAAAGTCTTAGTAAGACCATACCTAGAGTACTGCATCCAGTTTTGTTCACCACACAATAAAAAAAATCTTGAAACTCTAGAAAAAGTACAGAGAAGAGCAACCAGGATGCTTAGGGGACTGGAGACTAAAACATATGAAGAACGGTTACAGGAACTGGGCTTGGCTAGTCTAGTGAAGAGAAGGACCAGGGGAGACATGATAGCAGTATTCCAATATTTGAAGGACTGCTCCAGAGAGGAAAGGGTCGAGCTATTTTTGAAAGCCTCTGAGGGCCAGAAAAGGAATAATGGATGGAAACTGAACAAGGAGAGATTCAACCTGGAAATAAGGAGAAACTTTCTGACAGTGAGAACAATCAACCAATGGAACAGCTTGCCCTCAGAAGTTGTGGGAGTTTCATCATGGGAGGCTTTCAAGAAGAGATTGGACTGCCATTTGTCAGAAATGGTGTAGGGTCTCCCGCTTGGGCTGGGGGTTGGACTAGATGATCTATTCCAATTCTGATTATCTGTTATCTGTTTTTATGGCAAGACCATAACTCACAATCTCCTGATTTCTAGCTCAGTGCCTTTAACTAGTAACTGAATAACCATTTATTTACTTACTATGTGTATTAGAATACTCAACAAAGATTCCAAACAATTAACATAAAAAACATTAAAAATATAAAACTGATAAATATATAATAGAAACAATATCACAAATCTCAGTGTTACTTCATTATTTGCTCTGCCTTGTTCAACTCCTCTTGTATGGTAGCTTATATAAGAAAATGTTCAAAATTTGTCAATAGCAATAGCACTTAGACTTATATACCACTTTAAAGAGCTTTACAGCCCTCTCTAAGCAGTTTACAGAGTCAGCATATTGCCCCCAACAATCTGGGTCTTCATTTTATCCATCTTGGAAGGATGGAAGGCTGAGGCTCAACCTTGAGCCTGGTGAGATTCACTCTGACAAATTGCAGTCAGCCGGCAATCAGTAGAAATAGTGTGCAATACTGCACTCTAACCACTACACCACCATCATGATGGTATGATACCTTATGGTATTAGTTTCAAAAAAATTCTTATCAAGGGCTGTATGTTTCATGCCATTTAAATTTTTCAGATAAATTGCTTTATATTTTCTTTGGTGCTGATTGTTGGATTTTCTGTTCTACAAGTAGCTTTCTTTATAGTGGACTGTAAGAGAGAAGATGTTCTGCCATTGCTGTTCATGCCCAAATCATATTAGTCTTTCTATTTCATTCTTAGTTGTGGGTTGTTCACTAGTTCACAGCCTGCAAAGCAGTTGGCATTACATCCACTGTAGCTGCTCTACCATTTTTCATGAGCTTTATTATTTCCTCTCATGTAGGTTTGGCATGCAAGGCCTGATTTGCTGGCACTTCAATGAACAGCATATCTGTTGATGGTCCCTATGGGTTTGTGGTTATATAGTTCTTGCAGTAATTGTTCCCATCTTCAAATCTGTTCATTTAAACTGTATCATCTGTCTTCTGTACACTGCTCAAAAAAAAAAAAAAAAGGGGGGGGGGGAACACTTAAACAACACAATGTAACTCCAAGTCAATCACACTTCTGTGAAATCATACTATCCACTCAGATGGCAACACTGACTGACAATCAATTTTACATGCTGTTGTGCAAATGGAATAGACAACAGGTGGAAAGCATGGGCAGTTAGCAAGACATCCCTAATAAAGGAGTGGTTCTGCAGGTGGTGAACAGAGACCACTTCTCAGTTCCTAGGCTTTCTGGCTGATGGTTTGGTCACTTTTGAATGCTGGTGGTGCTTTCACTCTAGTGGTAGCATGAGACAAAGTCTACAACCCACAAAAGGGCCCAGGTAATGCAGCTCATCTAGGATGGCACATCAATGTGAGCTGTGACAAGAAGGTTTGCTGTGTCTGTCAGCGTAGTGTCCAGAGCATGGAAGCGCTATCAGGAGACAGGCCAGTACATCAGGAGACGTGGAGGAGGCAGTAGGAGGGCAACGGGACCGCTACCTCCGCCTTTGTGCAAGGATGGACAGGAGGAGCACTGCCAGAGCCTTGCAAAGTGACCTCCAGTGAGCCACAAATGTGCATGTGGCTGCATGTGGTCAGAAACAGACTCCATGAGGGTGGTATGAAGGCCGACGTCCACAGGTGGGGGTTGTGCTTACAGCCCAACACCATGCAGGACATTTGGCATTTGCCAGAGAACACCAAGATTGGCAAATTCACCACTGGTGCCCTGTGCTCTTCACAGATGAAAGCAGGTTCACACTGAGCACATGTGACAGACATGACAGGATCTGGAGATGCTGTGGAGAACGTTCTGCTGCCAGCAACATCCTCCAGCATGACTGATTTGGCAGTGGGTCTGTAATGGTGTGGGATAGCATTTATTTAGGAGGTTGCAAAGCCCTCCATGTGCTCGCCAGAGGTAGCCTGACTGCCATTAGGTACCAAGATGAGATTCTCAGACCCCTTGTGAGACCATATGCTGGTGCGATTGGCCCTGGGTTCCTCCTAATGCACGACAATGCTAGACCTCATGTGGCTGGAGTGTGTCAGCAGTTCCTGCAAGATGAAGGAATTGATGCTATGGACTGGCCCACCCATTCCCCAGACCTGAATCCAATTGAGCACATCTGGGACATCATGTCTCGCTCCATCCACCAATGCCACGTTGCACCACAGATTGTCCAGAAGTTGGGAGATGCTTTAGTCCAGGTGTGGGAAGAGATCCCTCAGGAGACAATCTGCCACCTCATCAGGAGCATGTCCAGGCATTGTAGGGAGGTCATACAGGCCCGTGGAGGCCACACACACTCTTGAGCCTCATTTTGCAGTGTTTTTTTTCACTTTAATTTTGAGTGCAACTCTAAATCCAGACCTCCATGATAATTTTTGTGTGATTTTGTCATTAGCACATTCAACTATGTAATGAACAAAGTATTTAATAAGAATATTTCATTCATTCAGATCTAGGATGTCTTATTTTTGTGTTCCCTTTATTTTTTTGAGCAGTGCATATTATTGTTTGCTGATCTTCTACTTCAGTATCTACGGTGAAAAAGATAACATGATATTCATGGCTTTGAACAATTTCTTCTGGTTCCAGGACCATGAGGTGTATGAATGGGCAATGTTTATGACTGAGATGCTGATAACATTGTCTGGAAACCTGGTTTGATTGCTTTGGTCTGATAAGTCTAGGTATCTGTCTGAGACCCATATCTGTTTTCAGTATGACATATCCATATACACTGCAGAGATATTCTTGTCCACGCCAGATTCAGCCAGTTTTGACCAGGTTTTTTTTTTCTGTTTAAACACTTAGCAATTTTACATCTTAGAGTTTAAGCTGAATCTTTGCATACATTAGCTAAGGATCACAATTACAATCATATTTCAATCACTCTAACAGAGAGTAGGAGGAAATGATAGTTAGACTGTAATCCAGGATTGGTGCATCCTTACCATCTGTGCATGGCCGTATGAGCTGATGCCTTCAGGAAAAGAACAGGATTTTTTTTTTTTTACTAATAAGCCATAGATTGCTCCAAATTATAAAACTGATATCATTTTCTTTTATTTCATCGAGCCCTCAATTTTTCCCAAGCCTTCCTTTCTCAGTGGCAGTATTCAGCTGGTTCACACCAGTTTGGGAGAACCAGTAGCAAGGATGGCATAGGTCACCAAACCGGTAGTAAGTTCTGTCTGCCATACCCTTGACCCAGTCACCTGGTCACTTCTGGCTCACTTGCCCCACCCGCCCGATGCTCGCTCATCCTGCCTGCCTGATGCTTGCTCCTTAAGGTATTTCTTTTTTGCTGACAATCAGCTGTTCTGTTCCCTTCTGACAATCAGCTGTTCATATGATCAGCTGTGCTGGGATTCACCTAGCGTGTCTTACTGCTTCACCCAGGAGGATTCCCTGAGGCCCAGGAAGGCAAAAAAATGGAGGGAGGGGCATAGTTTCCCCTTCCATTTTTTGCCTTCCTGAGCCTGAGAGGAGTCTTCTGGGAGCAAAAACACCCCCCCCCAGGAGGCTCCCCTGAGACCCAGAAGGCCCCAAAATGAAGCAAGGAGGGGCCTTGCCGCTCCATTTTTTTTCTTGCTGAGCCCCAGGGGAACTTCCTGGGAGCAATAACATCCCCCCAGAGGCTTGCCTGAGGCCCAGAAGGCCCAAAAACAGGTGGGGGTGGCTGCAAAAAAGCAACAAAAAGCCACACCCACCCAGTAACATGGCCACACCCGCCTAGCCACGCTCACCAAGCCACGCCCATGAACCAGTATTAAAAAATGTGAATCCCACCATTCTCCTTTCTATCTTCCCATTGGCAGTGAAATCACTCACTACTGTGACTTATTCCTACTTGGACACACAGTTGAATGCATTCTTGCCAACTCTACCGCTTTGGGCGGTAGACTACCGCTTTTTAGAGGTTTTGACCGGCTTCCAATTTTCTCTTCTGATCTACCGATTTTGTAGTAAACCTACCATAAAATGAAATGGAAGTCATATTTTCCCTTCATTGTGTGTTGATTCCCTAAAATAAGCTAGTAATTAGAATACTAATAATAATTTCAAGGAACTCGTTTCTCAAAAACGCCATATTCAGCCTTCTAATATGCACACAAGTCATGTATGCACACTGCAGTGGTGCACTAGTCTCTATCATATCTATGTGCGGGGACACCCCCCTCCCACACATTTCAGCACTCAGAATTCTCCAGGTATGGTAAACTCCACAGCTCCTATTTCCCCTCTGGCTTCAGTTAGTTAGTGGTTCCTTAGGTTCTATTAAAAGAAGAAGGAAGTCATATAAATATAAGGTCTTTTGGCATCTTCCCCTGAATATAATCAAGGATAAAAAAAAAATTAACAATGAGCAAAGCTCAGCTTCACTCGTGAGTTTGGTAAGAAAAGCTCTTTTGACCTGTATTTCCCCCTCCATGTCATCTATAAAAGAAATGTAGCATAAGAGCATGATTTAGAAGAGGGGTGTCAAACTCAAGGCATATGTTGTCATCACATGAGGTATCATGACTTCCCCATCCTTTGCTAAACTAGGGGTGGCATAGCCAGTGCGTGATGCATCCAGCCCACAGGCACGAGTTTGACACCCCTGATTTAGAATGATCGTTCCTTCTCAGCTTGAATGCAGAATAATGAAAACTCTAGATCAAACTCATGTTGTCACAGTGATGTCATGTAATGTATCTTTTTTTCCCCTTCGCTAAACTGGGTGGGGGCGGGACCAGCACATGATGCATCTGGCCCATGGTCCACGAATTTGACACCCATGCTCTAGATGGTAACCAACTATTGTCCATGCAGTAAAACAGAGCTACGTCTATGCAATAGAGCTACGTCTATGCAACAGAGCTACTCCTATGTAAACAGTTTGAGGACAAAATATTGGAACTAGGGAATACAGAGGCTTAATTATTAACTTCATGAAATTCCAATGTTTCAAAGAAGGCTACTCCTGCAACTATTTGGCAACACAGGGGGTGGTGGCTATTTTAATGTTGTCTCCCAAATAGCCAATATTAAATATAATTCCAAAATAGCCAAGATTAAAGCTTTCTTTTCCAGCAATCTGAAAAATGTAGCTTTTGGGGGCCCTTTATTGGTAAATTGAATTTTTGCAACCCAAATCTAATAGATTTAAATTTAAGTGCACCATTGAAAGTATTATAGATATATTGGGAAGCTTTCAGGTACAACCTTTGCTCTCCCATGCAACCAGCTTGTTATGTCTATTAATGAATTAGTGCTTAAAAGAAAAAAATGCAGCATTAACTGAAATAAAATCAGTTAAAATGTGCAACTGGTTTAATATGGGGCTTGAACTAATCTTCCTATTCCTCCAGTCTTCCAGATTTATTGAGACTACAGTTTCCAGAATGTTATCCAGTATTATCTTGGCCCATATTCCCTAAGAATTGCATCATTGTAATCAGGGGTGGGATTCAAAATTTTTAACAACTGGTTCTGTGGGTGTGGCTTAGGTGGTGGGGGCATGGCTTGGTGATCATGTGACTGGATGGACATGGCTTGGTGGTCATGTTACTGGCTGGGTGTGGCCAACTCAATATCACTCACATAGAGGCACGCATCTCCTTGCCTGGCCTCTCATAACTGTGGTGGGGATGCTGCAACAATCATAAGTGTGAAAAATGGTCATAAGTCACTTTTTCAGTTGCATTGTAACTTTGAATGGTCACTCCACACAAGCAAAGTACCAGCAAAGGAGGGGAAAAACAATTCCAGAGAAGTTCCAGAGACAGGAAGTCTAGTCCTGCCAAGAATGTAATAAGGGTTAATGGAGAGGCAGTTTCTGTAAGCAACACCAGAATGCTTCCTTCCTGCCTTCCTTACAGGATTAGGCCAGTAATTTCTTCTTACAATCGGTTCTCCAAACTGCGAATAAGTGCGAACTGGTAGAATCCCACCCCTAATTGTAATCCAAACTTACCTAAAGGAAAAGAAAAAAAAAGTTTCTTCTAGATTTTCATTAAGTCTATGAAGAAATTCAAAGAAACGCTTGTTTTAGTTAAACATTCAACTGAATGGCTAAATTGGAGGAGCCATTGATTTCTTTGTTTGGGTATTTTCCCATTCCCTTGTCTCTTACAGAAAATAAATTGGGAGCATTGTGATTAAGATTTAATAATGGGGCCAAGATATTTGATTGACCCTCATATTTCTAGTGGTCTCTACCAATTCCTTTAAATCTGGCAGGAGGAACATGCTCTGGGACTTATCAAAGATTCATTTCTGAATTAAAGCCTGTATTTATTTTTTTTCATGTAGAGGTTAACATAATCTTCATTTTCTCTCTCTAGTGTGTTTATCTGTTTGTATTTCTTTAATTTTAGAATATATCTTGTGCATATATTCTATATATGACAAATAACAAATGCTTGGGGTGGTGGTCAATGAATACTCTGAAACATACAACAAATTAAAGAGTTGGAAGGGTTCTTGCAAGACATCTAGTCCAACCCCTTGCCCAAGCAGGAGACTCTATGCCATGGGTGTCAAAAGTGTGGTGTCATATTACCAGCATGTGATGTTTTGTGACTTTTTTTCCTTTTGCAGACCTGGGATGGGCATGGCCTTTATGTGGTGCATCCAGCCCATGGGCCACCAATTTGACACCCCTGTTCTATGCCATTCCTGAAAGATGGCAATCCAGTGTCTTCTTGAAAGCCTCCAGTGATGAAGCTCTCACAATTTCTGAAGGCAACTTCTGTTCCATTGGTTAATTACTTTCACTATATAAGAAAATTTCTCCTTATTTCCAGGTTGAATTTCTCCTTGTTCAGTTTCCATCCATTATTCCTTGTCTGGCCTTTAGGTGCTTTGAAAAACAGGTTGACCCCTTCCTCTCTGTGGCAGCCCCTCAAATATTGGAAGACTACTATCAATTTCTTTATGCTGTGTAACCTGTAAAGTCATGGAATCAATTAATAACCATCATCCTCCACTTAGAAACAAACAATCTACTCTTGAATAAACAATTTGATTTCAGGAAAAAACTATCATGTAATCTGCAACTCTTATACTGCAAAAACATGTGGACTACACAACTTGATCAGAGCAAAGCAATAGACGCAATTTACATAGACTTCTGTAAAGCCTTTGATTCAGTGGTACACGACAAACTACTCCTAAAATTAAAATCTTACGGTATCTCTGGACACCTGCATAACTGGATAGAAGCATTCCTGTAAAACAGACAACAAATGGTCAAAATTGGGAGCATCCTATCAAATTCTGTACCTGTCAACAGTGGTGTCCCCCAAGGCAGTGTTCTAGGACCAACTTTTTTCATACTCTACATAAATGACCTCTGATCATATTAAGAGCAACTGTGTTCTCTTCGCTGATGATGTAAAGCTATTCAACACTACAGACAATACTGCTATCCTTCAAAAAGACCTTGACTATGTATCAGAATGGTCAAAGAAATGGCAACTTCACATCTCAACAAATAAATGCTCTGTGCTACATATTGGCAAAACAATCAGAAAATAAAATACAGGCTGAATAGTCAAGACCTTGTTGATGATCCAAACTCTGTCAAGGATCTTGGTGTACACGTCTCTAATGACCTGAGTGCTAGAGCCCACTGTAACTACATAGCCAAAAAGGCTTTAAGAGTTGTTAATCTAATCTTACATAGCTTTTTCTCTGGTAATATTACACTACTAACTAGAGCATACAAAACATTTGCTAGACCAATACTCGAATACAGCTCATCAGTCTGGAATCCACATTACGTATCTGATATTAACACAGTTGAGAAAGTCTAGAAATATTTCACAAGAAGAGTTCTCCACTCCTCTACTCATTGCAGAATACCTTATGTCATCAGACTCGAAATTCTAGACCTAGAAAACTTAGAACTAAGCCACCTTTGGTGTGATTTAAGTATAGTATATAAAATCATACATTGCAATGTCCTACCTGCCAATGAATACTTCAGCTTCAACCATAACAACACAAGAGCAAACAATAGATACAAACTCAAGGTTAATCGCACCAAACTTGATTGCAGGAAATACAACTTCAGCAACAGAGTGGTCAATGTCTGGAATACTTTACCTGACTCTGGTTTCTTCCCCAAACCCCAAAAACTTTAACCTTAGACTGTCTATTATTGACCTCATCCCTTTCCTAGGAGGTCTGTAAGGGGTGCGCATAAGCGCACCAACGTGCCTACTGTCTCTGTCCTATTGTTTCTTTTTTATTATTATTATTATTATTTTTCTTATTTGTATCCATGTATTCATAACTATGCTTTTACTTATACCTATTATCTTGTAAGCAATTAACAAAAATAAATAAATAAAAAATAAAAATTGTCTCCCCTGGTCCTTCTCTTCACTAGACTAGCCATGCCCAGTTTCTGTAACCATTCTTAAGTCCCCTAATCATCATGAAGGAGTGAATGAGCTGAAGAGTTTGGAGGCTTCCACTCTACAATGGTTTAAGATCTCTAACAGGGGTTGAACTCATAGAATTTTGGATGATGATATATAGCGCATTTGCTTTAGGGGCTATCCAGATCTGGCACTCAGGGCTTGGTTGAAAGGTGTTTATAGAAATTATTTGAATTGTATATGCCACCCACCTTATTTTATACTACAATTGAAAACACTGTAGGGGATAGACAGTGTAAAATATAGAATTTCCCCCCACCCTCCAAGTGACAAGGATTAGAAGTAATATAAAATACACAGAAACTTGTCATAATATAATTCTCTGCTCTAAAAGCTTAAGGGAAGATGGACAGTGTATATCATTAATCTATTTAAGAACTGCTTTGTAGTTTGCAATTTTGTTTACTTGTGTCAGAAGCATCACAGTGAAAATAAGGAACATTATACGACATATAATTTTAAATACAAGATTGAAATATGTACAAGTTAAGCAGATCTTGCCCAGAAACATCAGCATGTGTAAATCTCTCTCTCTCTCATCAGCATTAGTTACATTCTGTGTGCATTGCCATGAGGTTCTCAACTGTACACTGATCAGGACATGAAGAGCAGGTAATTCAGTGGTGGGATTCAAAATTTTTTACTACCGGTTCTATGGGTGTGGCTTAGTGGGTGTGACATGGCTTGGTGGGCATGACTTGGTGAGCATGGCAGGGGAAGGTTCCTGCAAAATCCCATTCTCTCCCCACCCCATTAACCTGCTTTCCAGCTCTGTTCTCCTGGCAGGGCAACAAAAGAAGACCCAGCCAATCAGCTGGGACTCAGAAGGCAGAGAAGAGATGGGGGCGGGGCCAGTCAGAGGTGGTATTGACGGTTGTCTGAACTACTCAAAATTTTCGCTACCACTTCTCCAGAACTGGTCAGAACCTGCTGAATACCACCTCTGGCACACGTACATATGTGTTGGTGTCTGCCAGTCACTGCAATTGCAAAGGCAGAAGCCATTGGATAGCTCCATTTGTTCAGAGTGTCCCTAGATCTTGTACCATGTACAGTCTATTCAATGATTTCCATACTTCCCAGGTTTCACCTGATCCGGATGCCAGCTCCTCCCTTGGTTCCATCTAGTGTATGTTCTTGGTTGTTTTCCATAGATCCACTCTAGTAATTTGCAATCATTTGGGATTTCCTATCATAAATCGGGGCAGCACGTAAGTCCAGAAAAACAAAACAAATGAATTTACACTGTCTTCCCCTCCTTCTTTCTTCTTTTTCTTTGGGAGGGGCAGATATTTTGATTAATCACTAAGGAAGGTTTATAAGCAAACATAAAAAGCAAACAAGAAGAAAGAACAAAAAGTAAATACAGAGGAATAAATTTACACACTTCCCTAACAGGCCCAAGGGCTTAACTACTTTAGTTAAGCAGTCAGCATTTTAAGTGTTTTGACAACAGCCATAAAGGTTTGTGAGTAAAATGACTCCAACTCCTCATTCAGAGGTTTCAGAGCCAAGGTGAGATTTTCACTATGAGCCCTTTGGCTCACTGCTAAACTATGCTATTTGGAGTGTTTTGAAGGTAGGCGTCTAAAGACATCCCCAAATACTAACTGAGTGGGAGATCCCAGACAGAAAGTGCTCCATAGTTTTTAAATTACAGTAATCTCGTGAAGAGGTTCTGTATGATTATTTGTAAAATGAGACAGTAGCTCATGAGAACATAAATTATAATGGCTTGTTTTCTTCACATAGTGTTGGACAGTACACTTTCCCTTGCCCCTCCCCTGCAAACATATTAATACATAAATAGTTCAGATTCTCACTAAATTTGGCAAAAGGGGGGGAAGAGAGATAGACAGAGAGAGGGAGGGATGGAGGGAGGGAGGGAGACACACACAGAGAGAGATTTACACATGTTGAACTGCAGGTCTGAGGCAACAGTGTTTTGCACAGATTAAGAGACTCAGCACAGCTTAAGTGGTAGAGAATAGGAATTGGAGAATTCTGAGTTCAAAAATCCTTCCCTAACTTAAAGCTGGGGGCAGGGAATGCATGACTTTCATCAAACCATAATCCCACAGGTGTAAAAAAAAAAAAAAAAAGAACACATCAGGTAATAAACTTGTTTTTGCTTAACACTCCAGACTGCTCGTCAAAACTATTGTGATTACTTCTCTGTACAAAAAAATAAATAAACCCAAAAACACATTTCTGGAAACACTGAGTTGTGACCCACTTGTACAACACTTTTTTTTTTTCCATATTGCAAGCCCTAATTTGATATAACCTGAGAGTTTCTCGAAGGATTAAAAAACAACGTTTCTTAAGAGCATGGAGAACAACTGCCATTCATTGTGGACAATATTGGGATGTATTGACTGCAAATTAGACAAGGTCTATGTGCAAGGACATAGAATGATTATTTCCATCACAATAGCAGAAAATCACCATCATCATCACTGTTATCATTATTCAATACTATTATTTATTTTATTTTTATTTATTTAATGCGTATCCTGCCTTTATTATTTTTTACTAAAAACTCAAAGTGGTAAATATATCCAACATACCTTCCTCCTTCTATTTTCCTCACAACTCACAATTTACTGCTTTCTTGCCTGATGCCTTAACCACTGAACTCCTGGCCCGTGGGCCTGATATGTCCTTTCCTGGGATGCCTATACCCGCTTTGGTGAAGAGGAAAAAAGTCCCAATATAACATATGATACCACCATGACAATGTGAATTTAACACCTCTGCACTAGAAACTGGCTTTCTTCATTATTTTCTATTTCATTTTGAATTGCCTTGGTTTATCCCATATTCGTCATCATAGGTGAGTATTAAAGATGGCTTGTTGTTGAAAAAGAAATGAAGATAATCCACATAGTCCAGGAAAACTAAAATATCTGGGGTTACATTGTGTCCTTCTTTAGATAAGACAATATTTTATAGGAATATATTTTTATTTAAAGGGATGGCCAGTGCATGTGTGGTTTAATAAGGAAGAACTATGTTTAAAAGTCTTTTCTAAACCAGGATTTGCTCATCAGCCTTGGCATCTGATCAACAGAGTGACCAGGGACAAAAGTTTTCTATTGTTATTGTCATCACTATTGTGAGAATATACTGCATTTCTACCCAAATATTAGGAAATATTTCCAAGTTTGCATGTATATATGAAAATCACTGCTTTCTTTTTCTTTCTGTTTATTTATTTAAATATTTGTCATATTTACACAACTCCCATCTTTCATAGAGTGGTCAGGTGGTATACAAACAGATATAAAGCATAAAAGCTATATATAAATATTATAATAAAACAGTTAAAAACAAGGACAAAAATATAAAATTTAAAAGTTTATGGATGTTTATGACATGAATTTAGGCTAGACATCATATCTCACTCCAAGCCTATCTTGCTGAGAAAAAACATTGGAGTAGATATATATAGATTGCCTTGAATTTCGAAAGAAAAGTAGGATATAAATCTTTCAAATGAATGCATACATAAATATTTTACAGGTGGCTGAGAGGCTTTGACTTGCTCAAAGCTAGAAGTAAATGACTGAGACAAAGATTTCAAGGAAGTGCAAATACTGCTAGTTTATATCAAAATATGTCAAACCTGAGATTTGTGATGCCTGTGAAAAAGGAGTTTAAGGAAATGTGAAGAGTTTTATACTTTAAAATTGGCATTTTGCTGCATACAAAAATGACACAGAATGTTGCATAACTGTCAAATATAAGACCAAAAGTGTGACTACAGCATTTGCTTGCAATTTTTAGATAAAGTAATGCTAAAGCATTTCTCAAAGGAATGGATTAAATGTTCATTATGTAAATGCATTTCCCCATCAATCTATCCTTTGTTCATTTAGATAAAGTGGTATGCCAATTCTATGTCAAACAAGTGCTGATTACAAATAAATAATTCAGCACTGTCTCCAGACTAGGAAAAAGAGCAACAAATTGGAATAGAATGTCAATAAATTTACACGGCTAAATTTCAATCAACTTTCTTTGATTAGATAATTATGTTCCCAGGTTGCCATGAGGGTTTGGGGACAAGGAGAATTTCAGCTGACAAAGATTGCCATTCAGAAATGGTGTTTGCTAAAGTGGAAGACAACAGAATAAACCATGGTAATAAGATACCACCTCAGAACTTAAAAATATGTTAAATATCCAGAAATTAAGTTAGTAATTTTTTCACTACCCCTGTAAAGCCCATGTCACACTGCCCAACGGATGCAAAAAGGACACAGCGGACGAGCAAAATGTTCCATCCGTTGTTATCCGCTCTCAAAAGGGGCAAAAATTAGCATAACCGGAGCAGATAACATGGACGCAGGGAGGACACAGGACGGATGCAAAGCGGACGCGGAACGGATGAAGCGGATGCAGAGAGGATGAAGCGGATGCAGAGCGGAAGCCTAGCGGATGCACAGCGGAAGGCTAATGGATGCCTGGCGTTAATTGCGCATGCGGGGAGGATGCATGGCGTCAGCCCCGCGGATATAACGGAAGCAGCTCGGAAGCAGGTCACCATTCAGAGGAAAGACCTGCTGCCAGACACATCGACTGCCTTGCCTGCCCTGCCTACATGTCTGCCTTCCAGCCTTGCTGCCAGCCTCGCTACCAGCCTTGCTGCCAGCCTCCCTGCCAGCCTTGCTGCCTGCCTTCCTGCCAGCCTTGGTTCATGTCTGCCTGCCTGCCTGCCTGCCTGCCAGGCTTGGTTCCTGTCTGCCTGCAAGCCTTGGTGCCTGCCTGCCTGCCAGCCTTAGTGCCTGCCTGTCTGCCTGCCTGTCTGCCAACCTTCCTGCCAGCCTTGTTGCATGCCTCCCTGCCAGCCTTGGTGCCTGCCTTGGTGCCAGCCTTGGTGCCTGCCTTGGTGCCAGCCTTCCTGCCAGCCTTGGTTCCTGCCAGACTCCCTGCCAGCCAGCAACCCCACAACCATGCTGAAGCACAGCAAGCCTCAGCCATCTGCTGCCAGCCCTTGCAAGAGGGACAGGGCTACCATCCCACCCCCTGGCCCTCACTCTGGTTCTGCTGGGGCTTCTGCAGCACGGGCTCGCTCTTCTGGGGCTGGGGCTTCTGCTGCTTCTGCTTCTGGAGGAGCTGATGACAAGCACTCCAGCACCAGCCACCTCCACAGCACCTGGACCCTTCACCCCTGAAACTGAGCGACCAAGAGGAGTGCCAGAGACTCATTTTTGTCTTATAGCTTGTTGTTAATAAAGTCTATTTTTGATTTTTGCTTCATTTCTTTTTTTTAATAAAGTCTTGGTGGAAACTTTTAGAAATGGTTTAAGCCTTTGCATGCTTGTGGGATGGGTTAAGATAGCTGTGGGATGGGTTGAAATAGCTGTGGGATGGGCAGGGATACCTGTGGGATGGGTAATAGCTGTGGGATAGATAAACGCCCTGTTCATTGTAGGCCAACCAAACATACATGGCCCAATCTCATTCGTGTGATGAGACAGGCTGAAGGAAGCATCCATTAAGCATCTACCATCCTGTCTTGCCACTCCACTGCTCCAGCTGGGGAGTTGCACCATTGTCTCAGGAGGTTGCGCTGCTTCTTTGCTTCGTGTGAGGCTCTGTTGGGGCCTTGCACATCCTCAGTGTCGATCAGGTTTCGCCCTTGCCTCCATTCCCCAGGCTCCATGTCCCCATTGCCTTGCTGGAGGTCCACGAGCCTGTTCTGCAAGACTGGGTAGCGGGTGCGCATGAGATTGTGCAGGATGCAGCAAGCTTCCATGATCCTCCTCACGGTCTCTGGGCAATGCTGCATGGTGGTGAGAAGTCCCTGGAACCTGTTGGCCAGGATGCCAAAGGCATTCTCCACCACTCGCCTTGCCCTGGACAGCCTGTTCTTGAAGATCCTCTCTTCACGGGTGAGGAGTCTGGAAGTGTAGGGCTTCATGAGGTAGGTTGTGAGGGAGAAGTCATCATCCCCCACGATGAAGTAGGACACATCTTGTGTGTCGTTGGGCAGGGTTTCTGGATCTGGGAAGCCCACGATGAGGTTGCGTTCCAGCTCCTCCTTGAGGTGACTGGCGTTGTATACCTGGGCATCTGAAGATGAGTCATCGCCTGAAGCATCGATGTACATGAACTTGTAGTCAGCATCGACCATGGCGAAGAGGATGATGCTGAAGAAGCCCTTGGAGTTGAAATAAGTGGACCCCGACTTGACTGGAGATTTGCAGGCCACATGCTTGCCATCTATGGCTCCAACGGTGTGTGGTAAGTTCCACTTCTGATACCACTGCTCTGCAACTTTCTTCCAGCCTTCTTCAGTGGAGGGGTACTGGAGGAGCTCCTCCTTGTATTCTTCGATGATGGCCTGCACCACTTCTCTTATCACAATGCTGATGGTGTTGGATGGCACCCTACAGCCGTACTGCATGCTCCTGTAGGAGGTCCCTGAGGCCAGGTGGCGCAGAGTGAATGCCACCTTGAGCCCAAGTTCCAGGTTGGGCTGGAAGCTGGTGTTTGCCTTGGTCAACCTGGGTGTCAGCCGCTGCACAACTTCGTCAAACATGGATGGAGGCATCCTCATGAAGTTCTGGAACGCCCGAGTGTCTTCGTTCCTGAGCTCCACCATCAGCTTGTTGTACAGTCCATCCTCTGCTCTTCTGGTGAACCATCTTCGGACCCAGAGGCTTTTTGGCCACCTCTTTTCCTTCCTGTAATAGAGTTCACAGAGCCTGTAGATGGCTTCGCACTGTTGCAGAAGGACGGTGGCTTCCAAAAGGACTGTGTTACCATCCATGGTGGACATGACTGGATGCTGTGGAAGAGAAAGAGCCAGATGAAGGCTGCAGAGGTCTGCACAGCTGGGCTGCTGTTCTGAAAGTGAGATGCAGGTGAGTTGCTCCCCCTTTTTATAATCAGTATAGGTTTTCCGCTAGGCATCCTCTAGGCATCCTCTAGACATCCTTAATATCCGAGATAGGTCCCCTTTGCGAACATTTTTTCCGTTTTAAACGCTTTGTTTCCCTGATGCATCCGTTCTGCCTCCATTCTGCATCCGTTCCGCGTCTGTTCCACTTCCTCCCTGCGTCCGGGTGGATGCGAGTTGCGCGGATGCGCAGCAGACGCCAAGCGGATATCGCGGACGCGTAACGGATGCATAGCGGATGCGTAGCGGATACAGAATGGACGAACTGGATTCCTTTTTCCACACAAAAGTTTTAGGCAGCCCAAATCTTTTGGAGCGGATGAAACATCAATAAACAGATGCTGGACGGATAGAGAGGAAGCAAAACGGAGGCAGTGAGTACATCGCCTTTTCAAACGGATGGCAAGGTTTTTTGTCCGTTTTACATCCTCTTTGCATCCATTGGTTCAGTGTGACATGGGCTTAAGGTTCTGCATGAAGCAACTGTAAATGAATAAAGAAACAGAGAAGAGTCCACTTAGCTATTAACAGAATAACAGAGTTGGAAGAGACCTTGGAAATCTTCTAGTCCAACCCCCTGAAGAAGCAGAAAATCCTGTACTATTCTGGACAAATCGTTGTCCAATCTCTTCTTAAAAACCTCCAGTGATGGAGCCCCCACAAAATTCTGAAGGGAAGCCATTCCACGAGTTATTTGCTCTCACTGTTTGGAAGTTTCTCCTTAGTTCTAAGTTTCTCCCCTTGATTAGTTTCCATCCACTGATTCTTGTCTTCTGGTGCTTTGGAAAATACACTGACCCCTCTTCTTTGTAGTAGCTCCTCAAATATTGGAACACTATCATGTCACCCCTCGTCCTTCTTTTTGCGAGACTAGATATACCCAATTCCTGCAACCCTTCTTCATATATTTTAACCTTCTGCCCTGTTACCATCCTTGTTGCTCTTCTCTGCACTTTTTCCAGAGCCTCAATATCTTTTTCATATTATAGTAATCAAAACTGAATGCAATATTCCAAATGTGGTCTTACCAATGTATTATAAAGCAGTACTAACACTGCCATTATCTTGATTCTACCCTCTGTTAATGTAACCTAGGCTTGCGTTGGTTTTTTTTGACGGTTGCAGGACACTGGTGGATCATATTTAAGTGATTATGCATGACTGTAGGACTCTAAAATCTCTGTCACAGTTACTGCTGTTGAGCCAAGTTCCACAAATTCTATAGTTGTACATTTTTTTTCTTTCCTGTGTAAAACTTAACTTTTCTCACCACTGAATTTCATTTTATTAGATAAGGCCCAGTGTTCAAGTCTGTCGATATCCTTCTGGATCTTGAGCCTATCTTTTGGAGTTTTGGCTATCCCTGCCAGCTTCATGTCCTCTGCAAATATGATGAGTTCTTCTTTTATTCAATTGTCTAAGTCATTTATGAAGATATTGAAGAATACTGGGCCTAAGACAGAACCTTGGGGTACCCTACTGCTTCCTTCTCTCCATGTAGATGTAATTCCATTAAGGACTACATCTTGAGTGTGGTTTGTAATCTATCTGATGGTGGTGCTATCTATTGGACAATAAGTTGTGCTCTATGTTGTCACATATGGTGAAATCAAAGTATACTATAACCACAGCATTTCACTGCTCTACTAATTTAATCACTTTGTCAAAGAATGAAATAAGATTTGTTTGTCATGGTCTGTTTTTGACAAACCAATTTGGCTTCTGGTTATAACTTTGCTTGCTTTCAGGTTTTCACAGATCTGTTGCTTGGTTTTTTTTTTTTTTGAGGATCTTCCCAGATATTGATGTCAGGCTGATTGATTTATAGTTTCGTGGATCTATTTCCCCTTTTTGAAGATGGGAACTACATCAGACCTTTTCTAGTCCACTGCTGGTTCTGCAGTTCTCCAGGACCTTTGAAAGTTATGGTTCAATGGTTGTAAGAACACTTCTGTCAGCTCCTTCAAAATGCTAGGATGTAATCAATCTGGTCGTGGCAATCTTAACTTATCTAAGGTGGATAGGTTTTCTTTTACCATTTTTTGGCCTATTTTAATTTCTATTCCTACTTTGTCTTTTACTGTGCTATTTTGTAGATTGGGCTATTTGAGGGTGGGGGATGAAGACAGAAGCAAAGAAGGAATTAAGCAGCACTGCTTTCATCCTGCTGCCTGCCACTTCCTTGCCATTTTCTCCCAATAGTGGATTGATTGTTTCCTTGAATTTTTTCTTGTTTTTTTCATGTTGAATGAAATGCTTTTTATTATTTTTGACATTTGTTGCAAGTCTTATTTTATTCTGAGCCTTAGCTTTACTCACTTTATCTTTGGAGATTCAAGTTATATGTTGGTATTCTAGCTTAATTATAAAGACACAGATGCCTATACATTATATTTGAGTATTTCTTCCTTCCCATAAGTCTCTACCTCCTTGTTTGAATGTTGTCTTGGGGTTTATGCTTGGAATCAGGTACTAGAGATTCTAAATATTAGTAACCCTTTCCCTTCAGTTTAAATTTAAAACCCTTTGGATAAGCTGAGCCAGTCATTTTCCAAATACATTCTTTCCAGTTCTTGTCATCAAAAGAACTTTGGATTCCAATCCCTTGCCAGAAGC
>BLBF01000037.1:2910789-2924731 GCA_015471245.1 Laticauda colubrina
AGGAAGGAAGGAAGGAAGGAAGGAAGGAAGGAAGGAAGGAAGGAAGGAAGGAAGGAAGGAAGGCTAACCCATACTTCTCAAAATACCAGTCTCTATTTGTTTCAAGGGGTGCTTCTATAAATAGTGTGCAACCTAGCTAAAAACAGTTGTACTCTTATAATCTTGTCTCATCCTTAAATATTTTCAGCAAATTAAGACTTAAGAGCATTCCTTCAGCTGCTGTCCACTTAGTTAAAATAGCCTCCTTCAGTTAACATCACATGGCTCCTGATTGAAATGCTGAATGGCAAGCATCAATAAGTGGAAAGGAATAATTAACAAGAGCATTGTTGCCTTCCTATGTCTCAACCGACCATCATTATACCAGAAAAGGACAGCAAGACCTTTAAGCAGCTGCTGTGAGGGAACAGCTGCCAAACTTTGTTGGGTATAAATGACAAATGCATGCTCAGTGTACTTGTTTTTTTCCCCCTCCTTTGTTTCAACATCTGTGATATAGTCTATATGCCACTAGCAATTACTTGTGGAATTCTGGTAAGGAAAATAAAATATGATTATGAGAGGGAAGCAAATATGATGAGTTATTATGGCAGAAGAATATGGATCTGGCACTCTCAAAATTGTTTAACTGATGAGTGAATGCAATCAATCAGTTTGATTTGCAGAACATATTAACTCCTTGAAAATGTTTCATTTTATTTCAAGTTTTTTCAAATATAATCTTCTTGCAAAAATAATATCCCTTTTATAAGCTCATGCATTGCATTTCACTTTCGTATTCAAATCTATGCTCCCAGAAAAGTCTCAAAGTATGGCCTGAAGCTAATAGACCATCAAGCAGGAAGCAAAATCTTTAAATGAAAAGGAAAATGGTGATTTTCCTGGATTCAGCACATAAAGAAATTCAAAAATTGCCAGAAGAAAGCAACGGGATACCACATTCACATTAGTACCAAGAAAACTTCATACCTACACCCAGGAAATCCTCAGGATTCAAGTGCAACCTGAAAGAGGCTAAACTGGACCTTGCTGTAGTACAGTTTTTACCACAATTAAAGCCATTTGAAATGTTCTGCCAGCCATCAAATGTTTGCTTTGTTAAACAATGGTATTTCAAATAGTACAGATAACACATTTGGATTAAGTTTCTGTGGTAGCTTGTTTGATAGACCGCTGGTGGAAAAGAAGAAAGAAGATTGGGTAAGAGCAGTGGTTCCCAAACTTTTTCAGTCCACTGCCCCTTTGATGCTACAAACTCATCCTCAATGCCCCCCACCCAGGGGCAGGATTCAAATTTATGTGGGCATGGCCTAATTTGAGGGTGTGGTTTACTGGTCACATGACTGGGTGGGTGTGGTTTGGTGACTGGCAAACCAAATACAACTGGTCCTCACTTAATGGCCAGTTGCTTAGCAAGTGTTCTAATTTATGACTGGCCTCCTCAGAACTACTTGACCTGTTTTTGGAGTTTTGACAGCCATGCACACACACACACTCCCTTCTAACCCTGCTGGAGCAGGTCTAGAACTAGAATCAGCAAAGCATCTCTGATTAGATTCTAGTAGTGAATAGAATCTAATCAGAGATGCTTTGCCGATTCTTGTTCATTTGTTTTATTTCTTTATTTTATGTTGCTGAATTGCATTGACATGTGTGTCCCTTCTTGTGCACAGCCCAGAAGCTTTTGTGATTCTTTCAGCAAAAATTACCAATCTCTGGATTTGCTCTATTTTTCAGACATGCTGCCACTGCCGCGTTTTAGGTGCCAGCCCTGCAGGTTCACCCCATTGAGCCCACTGCACTGGAAGAACCTGCCCAAGCAAGTCCAAGCGCAGTGGTGCACCAAATCAATGGGGTGAGCCTGGGAGAGGGAAAGAGAGAGAGAAAAGAAAGAGAGAAAAAGATAAGAAAGAAAAGAAAGAGAAAAGGGAAAGAAAGAAAAAGGGACAAAGAAAGAGGGGGGGATGGAGGGATGGAGGGGGGAGGGGGAGAGAGAGAGAGACACCTGATTTATCAGATTGAAATGAGGCCTAGTTTAGAGGCCTTTTCCACATTGAAACATCTTTGCCAGCACATTGAAGCATCTTTGGCTTCTATTAATTAAAGGTTTTGTGGATGAAACATGGCCAAGACTATCACGAAGCTCTCACATTTTGTTGAGGCTTTAAACATGATCCATTGGACCAGACCTCCACCCTAAAAAATTACTTTCCCCCAATGTATTACAGTTCCAATTCTGAAGAAGGCAAAACCAAAATGTACTGGTAAATTACAAGGAGAACACACACAAACACACACACTCCCTTTTAACCCTGCTGGAGCAGGTAATTGGACTAGAATAGATATCTTATTATATTTCTCCTCCCTCCCTCCCTCTTTATTTCTTTTTCTTTCTGTCCCTTCCTTCCATTCCCTCCCCTTTCTTTATCTGCCCCATTTTCTTTCTGTCCCTTTTCTCTTTCTCTTCTTCTCTCTTTTTCTTTCTCTCTCTCTTTCTTATCTCTCTTTCCCTCTCTCAGGCTCACCCCATTGACTTGGTTCACCGCTCTATTTGGACTTGCTTGGGCAGGTCCATCTGGTGCAAGGGGCTCAATGGGGTGATCCTGCAAACATGGCAGCGGCGGGATGTTTGAAAAGGAGAGCAAAGCCACTCTGGCTTTGTTCTTCTTTCCCAATGCTGTGTTGGCTTACCGCATTGAGCCCCTTGCACTAGAGTGTGCAAGTCAAGGGCCTTGTCTCGAACGCTGCGGCGGCAGGATTTTTTCTCACCCCTGAATTGTGCCCTGCAATTGGCCCACCTCCAGCACCCCCCTGCCGCCTCTTAGCATCCCCCAAAGGCATCCCACCACCTCCAGGGGGCAGTACCGCCCACTTTGGGAACCATTGGGTTAGAGTAAGGACCTTCAAATTTGGCAAGTTTAAGACTTGTGAACTTCAACTCCCAGAATTCCTAAGCTAACATGACTGGAGGAGGAATTCAAGTCTAAAAGCTGTCAAGTTTGAAGACCCCTGGAGATTATGGGGACTGGCTAATACATCACATTCTTCTCTGTTTTGGGAATAGCTACCAACTGTACTTAACTAGTCCAGTTGGGTGGGCCTTTCCTTCTCTTTAACTTCACTTTTCTCAATCAGAAGCACAGAAAGACCCATGGGAAAATGTACAACTGACCCATCTAACAAATAGTAAGACAGGAGATGACAAATCTCAGGTCCATAAATGACATCTAAGAGGCTCTTAAACCCCTTACTATTAAGATAACTCAAAATAATAAATTTAGAGGAACTCCAGAAAACTCAGAGGAGGCAGCTAGAAAATGCCCCCCAGTGCCCTGTGACTGTTCCTTCTCTTCCCACTCCCCTCTGCTTAAGCAGAGTAAATGACTGTTTACTCTACATCTTCATTTGTCACATAGGCACAAAGGCTGTTTGTTATTATATGTTACTTTGTTGATCAACAATAGTGAAAGCCATGGGCATACCCCATCTGTCAGTTTGCTGATGAACTCTTGACATCTCCATTCCTTGCTATTTGTTCCCTCTCATGTTAGCAAATATGGTTGTGATGACAACACAGGCAAATCATAGGCCAAGGATTTCATGCAAATGTTTTGTTTGCAAACAAACTAAAGGTCTTTCCAGGAAAGGGAGAGGGGAGAAAAACCCAATGACTTTGTGCTCTGAGAGCACAATAGATGGCAAAAAAACAAATATGCACTGGTTGCTATACAAATGGAAGGGACAGCAATACAGAGGCTTCTCTGCTAATCCCCACTGGCTAAGATAAATGATCACAGAGAATCATTGAAAAATTAATTGTTTATTATAGTGCTGTTTCAGTGAGTCTAGTCTATATTATCCAGTTCCAGTGATCAGAATGAGCACTTCTTCAGGATCTAAGGCAGGTACTTGAAGAGCTACTCCATAAACTGAATAAATTCTTCCTAAAAAGGTTCAATGTTTCTGTGGTTTGGTGTCCACCTTTGGAAGGGGGGGGGGGGGGGGGGGAGAAGAACCTATGACTGTCCACTTCCAGTTCATGATAAATTCAGATATAATATGTTCACACTCATACTAAAAGGTATAAAGATAGAATGGGACATATAATAAATAACAGAGTTGGAAGGGATTTTGAAGGTTTTCTAGTCCAACCCACTGCTTGAGCCATTTCTGATAAATTGATAGGATTGTATTGGCTTTTTTGGCGGCCGCAGACTGTTGGCTCACATTTAAATGATTGTCCATTAGGACTCCAAGATCCTTTATCCAGGATACACTAGGACTCAAAGATATTATAGGGTGCAAAGTACAGCTTGTATATTTCCTGATATATCTGAGGAATAATTCAGGAAACTGCCATTTTTCTGTTAGAAATACTCTGATTATAGAAATACAGGAATTCAGAAAAAGGACTGAATTCCTGTATAAAATTGCATCTTATACTAAATAAATGCATGATTAGATTTAGATAGTGTTTTCTATTACTTTGATTTTTTGTTCCTGTTACTGCCAAGTGCCTTTTTTCGGACCTCCATAAAATAGAACTGTGAACAATTACAGAATTGTTATGTGATCGCTTGATTATTTATTTGTTTTTTCCTTATATTTTATTATTTTAATGGTTTCTGGGTTTTTATATTGTTGTTGCATATAATTTTCACTGCTCAAAGTGGTGGGATGGTAATATACAATTTTTAAATAAATGAATAAAAATAAACTGAAATCGGAACATGAGCACTGTCTCTTCTTCTTATGCCTGATCTCTCTGTGGAAGATTTCTGAACAGAAAGATGTTCTACACCCAGCTTTGAAGCATGGAAATGGTGACCACACTGCAATGATCATAAATGCTTGCAGTCAAAACACTCAAATCTCATTCATGTGATTAAAAGTGATGGTTGTGAGTGCAGGGACTGGTCTTTAAGCTACTTTCGCTGTTGTAACTTCAGATGGTTACTAAATAGGTTAAATAAGGACAATCTGTAATCAGCAGTGTTCTTTGGAGCAAGGAAGGGAAGAGTATTTTAACCACTGTGATAATGATTCAAGAGGCTTCTGTATTTAGTACTTACATCTGTTAACTGAGAAGTGGGTAAGATAAAACTTCAAGGTAATTTTATATGGGTAAATTTGTTGCCTTATAACCAAAATATATTATACTGGGTACCTTCATGTGTTTTACAAGTGTCATATGAAAGTTCTCTTTAAAACATTGT
This sequence comes from Laticauda colubrina, assembly GCA_015471245.1. NCBI lineage: Eukaryota > Metazoa > Chordata > Lepidosauria > Squamata > Elapidae > Laticauda > Laticauda colubrina. The sequence continues at coordinate 2,916,006 of BLBF01000037.1, forward strand.
GAACATTTATGCATCCTTACCTATATGCATACTTTGCACCACAATCCAAACAAAGCTAGCCAAAGTTATGGAAATCATGTTAAAAGTCACATGCAAATGGATTTCTTACGAAATTTCTAATATTGTCTCATTTGGAAGAATGACATTGGAGCCCATGAAATGCAATGGAAGAGGCACCTGTAAAAATGATCCTAAATGACTGGAATTGTTCTCTTTAAAAACTCTTTAAAAAATAGAAAAAATATTCTATTCCAATATTTAGATGAATGTGCCTCCTTTGCATCTTCTGAAACGCCATGCATATTCTCACAAACCTGTAAGCCCTAAGCAATCCTTTTTCAACATGTTCTCAGGTGGCTACCAGTAGATGACAAACATATGCACAAGGAAAATTCATCAGGAAGCTAGGCATATATGGTAAGGGGGTTTTCAGGATATAGTATGAAAGATCTAGATTGCAGCTACAATGGTGCTATCAACATTCTGATCATTACTACATACACAGCATCCATAATAAGTTCAACCTCACAGTCATGGTCATCATCTTGATTTTTTTTGTTCCATGGACAGCTCTGCTATCTGGGAAAAGTACACACCAAATGTATGCTATTAAGAACGACCACTTGCAAAAAGAAATGCAGAGTCTAGAGATGGTATCTATGGAAATGTATACTTTAAGAAACGTGCACATAGAAATGTGCAGAAATCTTTGTGTTGAGCTGTCATTCTGCCTGTTTGCTTGCCTGCCAGTGTCTCAGTGTGGGGTCAGGTCAGATAAGACCTGACTCAGGGCAACTGAATGAAACCAAAATGGGCAGGCTCGGTCATCCTTATTTGTAACTTGTCTGAGCTGAATAAGTCAGGCTGACTTCTGAGCACATAGAGGATTCTATTACAACTGTTTACTTTAAGGAGAGTGATTTTAGGAATGATGTATGAGGAACCTTAAAGAAGACTGTCCATGGTATACATATTTGTTTCATGGGCAGAATGATCTTACTCTCTCGGGTAAGAAATAATTAGAATCCTATGCCAGGTCTAGCTTATTTTTTTACTATAAGGTTAAAGGAAATATTAAAACACTGGTAAGGATGAGTGTGCATCTTTGTGATTTTATTTATTTATTAAGTGTATGGTGATGTTACAATAGCCAGGAAATTACAGTGTTAATATGAAGTTTGATTGCCAACAATTGCTCGTCCATTCAGTTCATGCTCACACACTATCCAGATTGCACCATGCTATCCAGATTGCACCACGGAGGTGAAGTAGCTCCACAATCAGAAGGCTTCTGCAGCAGCATCTAGGACTTTTCCCACACCAATGTCACTTCTCATTCAGGTGTTACATCCAGGCAGTCCGGCACCAGTTGAATTCGTACTACTACTCAAAGCATTGGGGTTTCACCACCACCACCAAAGTGGTACCTATTTATCTACTTGAATTAAAATGGGGAGGCCAGATGCTGCTGGGGAGGCCAGATGCTGAGGCAAATGATGGGATCTCACTCTGTCACATGATGCTAGGACTCAAACCGTCCTAGTGTCATTAAGCCACTGACCCACCCCATCTTTCTTTGTGACTATGTAGGTGTATTTATGTTTGTACAGAACACATGGACCTTATATATGGTACTTGGATGGGTTTGGACAACAACATTTGCTCAACTGGCCTTGTATTTAATGTCATTTAACTTGGAGAGACAATTGGATAAATCTACATGTTGACAGATACATGCACATATTCCTATATACCATGAGAAGAGATTGTTTTTATATTGCAAGTACAAAATGGGATGGAACACTTGAACCCATCTGACTGGGAAAGATGTAAACATCTATGGTGTAGGCATGACAAGATTTCAGATGAAAGAAAAGAAAGAAAGAAAAGATGTTATCCATTGTATATATAAAGCAAATAAGCAATATTTAGTTTGAATTTAAGATGAAAAGAAGTAAAGATTGTTGCAGCATTAATTGTACAGTATTCTGCACAAATTTTCAAGTGCAAACAACAGTGGAAGATTCTTCTTCCTCAGTTGCATTTTGGAAACTAGAGAAACTAATTTACTGCCATTCCATTCAAGTATGGAGAATTTCTAAACATCTAAAAGAACAATGTTCTGCTCTTCAGATCAAAAAGCCACGCCTCCTTGTTTTACTTTTGCATCATGTAGAAAGAGATACAAATGGGAAATGAATTCTGGTGATATTTTTTTATGCAATTATCTGAAGCATTTCAAGAAAAAGCCAAGAGGCTTTCAGGGGACCAGCAAAATGCCTTAGATGGACCCTCCATCTTCTTTGGCCTTGATCAGATTTTATTTAACCCGCAGTTCAAAGAAAATGTGAAGATTTCTCCATAGCATTAACGCTTGAAGGATTTCACAGGCAGACCAAAGCATTCAGATAAGGCAAGGAAAAATTCCCAGGGTTTCATATTTGCATATCCCTAATAACAGACCAGACTAACAAACAGACCAGACTAACCTACTGCATATCTTCTCCCATGCTTTGTTAAAGTTACCTAAGTGTGGAGGCATCATTTGACTTTGGTCTATAATAATACAGGTTACTCTACGAAGCTCTATGAAAGGGAAACAATGATCCTGAATTACAGTTTCGCAGGGATATTTTTATCCTTTGTAATATAAAAGTGAATGTCTCAAAGGGCTTTAGTGCTTTCTAAGGGAGGGGGGGAAAACCACTCAAGCAGTGCAGTCTATAAATGAAACATTGGCGACTGACAGTAGGCATTGCTTATTTACTTTCCGTTTATAAACCTTAATGTGTGTTTTCCATGCATTCTGCTTCATGCCGATGATCGCTAAATACAAGAGTTCCTTTAAATCAGCAGTGACTGTGGTTTGGCTTCCTGCAAACTATGTAAATTTATAGTTTGGCTGAAGGCTCCAGACTGCTGCTTTTCAATTTTGGTGACTCTTTTTGGAAATTCAACATGCATATAGAACTATGCAGGCTTTAGAGCATTGTGAGTCAAGGACTGGAGGAAGGAGGAAAAGAATTTATCCATGCCTGATGTGAGAAACAGAACTTACTTTGATGTAAAGCCCTTCAACATATATGCTATTCAGCCCAATGCAGACTCCCAGATACTACACATCCAAGGAAATTGATTTAACATTTGCACCATCTTTTCCACTATTTAAATATTTTCTATGAGCAATTTCAAAATTTCTTTAATCATTCTATACAGCAATTCAAGGTTCTTGTATTGCTGTTGGGCAAATGTGGCTGAGAGAATACAGCATGCATAATAAAATTTGACCTTGTCATTAGGAAGCCAATAGAGAAGAAGCAATGTGAAATCAATTTGGAAGAGAGATCAAGATCTTAGACTCCATCCCTCAGGGGTTTTGCTCTTATGGAGGTTAATTGTGTTGTATAACTTCTGCTCTCAAAGTTCTTAAATATGGAAGGAGAGTCAAAATTTCCTAAGATGAGGAAGATGGATTCCTCTGGATGTTGTACAGCTTCTCAGTCTTTCTCAGAATGTTTCTAGGTGCTGCTTAAGGTCCTGTCACACTGGCCGACAGATACAAAATGTTTGTAAAAAGGACACAGCGGACGAGCAAAATGTTCCATCCGTTGTCATCCGCACTCAAAAGTGCCCCAAATTTGCATAACCAGAGCGGACAACACAGAAAGGAACGGATGGGGGGAGGATGTAGGGTGGATGGAAAGCGGATGCTCCATGGAAACCTAGCGGATGGAAGCGGATGGAAGCGGATGGCACATCCACAAGGCTTCCGGGGGAGCACAGCAAAGTGGACATGGAACAGAAAGAGCGGGTGCAGAGCGGATGCCGAGTGGATGAAGCGGAAGCACAGCGGATGCTGAGTGGATGAAGCGGATGCAGAGCGGAAGCCTAGCGGATGCAGAGTGGATGCCTAGTGGATGCCTAGTGTTCAGTGCGCATGCGGGGAGGATGCATTGCGTCAGCCCCGCAGATATAAAGGGAAGCAGCTCGCAAGCAGGTCACCATTCAGAGGAAAGACCTGCTTCCAGACACAGCTTGCCAGCCAGCCAGCCAGCCAACCAGCCAGCCAGCCAGCAACCCAACAACCATGGGGAAGAAACGGAAGCCTCTGACATCTGCTGCCAGCCCTGGGAAGAGGGACAGGGCCACCCTCGCACCCCCTGGCCCTGACTCTGCTTCTGCTGGGGCTTCTGCAGCCCGGGCTTGATCTAGTACTGGTGCTTCTGCTGATGCTGCTTCTGGTGCTGGTGCTTCTGCTGGCACTGCTCCTGGTGCTGGTGCTTCTGCTGGTGCTTACTCTGCTGGCATTGCTCCTGGTGCTGGTGCTTCTGCTGGTGCTTACTCTGCTGGTGCTGCTCCTGGTCCTGCTGGCCCTGCTGGTGCTTACTCTGCTGGCACTGCTCCTGGTCCTGCTGGTCCTGCTTGTGCTCCTGGTCCTGCTCGTGCTCCTGGTCCTGCTCGTACTCCTGGTGCTGCTGGTGCTGCTGGTGCTGCTGGTGCTGCTGGTGCTGCTGCTGCTGCTGCTGCTGCTGCTGCTGCTGGTCCTGCTGGTCCTGCTTTTGCTGCTACTGTTGTTGCTGCTGCTACTGCTGCTGCTGCTGCTGCTGGTGTGGAGGATCAGCCCCTACAACCTCGAAGCCCCTCTCATGAGGGCCCATATGGCCCTACCAAAGGGAGGAAAAGGCAGAAGCATGAACGGGAGAGGAGGCAATACACCATAGAAGAGGAACATGAGGAGGAGGTGCTGGAGTGGCTGAGGGAGAATGAATATCTTTGGTGGAAAGGACACAGGCTCTATCGAGACACCAAGAGGAAGCAGGCTGCTTGAACAAAGAAGGTGGAGAGCCTGGGATACACTTCGGAGGTGCTGGTGGTGGAAGCACATGCACACCTGGTACGGGAAGCTGCACCTCAAGAAATCTGGCCAGGCCGCGGTCAAGCTGACGGACAGAGAGACCTACGTCATGGCCAAGCTTCTTGGAGGGTGAGATCCATCACCGAGGAACAGCCCCTCTCACAACCTTCTCTCTCAGGCAGCCTGCTGAGAGCCGGTCCTCTTCTGGCAATGAGTCAGCTCCTGTGTCCAGGCAGGTATCTGTGGAGCATGCCACGATGGAGACCCCCCTGACAGCTGTTCTACCCATGGCGGAGCACGTGGAGGACCCCCTGAAGCAGTGGGAGCAAGGAGAGGGCACTTCCACCAGAGCCCAACCCGCATCCACCCCAAGCTCCACATCCACCGAAAGGCAGAGAGGCTCACCGGAGGGACAGAGCCACACTGTCCTGCTGGAGATAAGAGACACCATCAGGAGCAGCATAGATTTCCTCTCACAGCTGGTACACACTGACGCCCCATCCTCCAACTGCAAGCCCTTCCTCACCTATGTCAACCAGACCCTCATGAACATGGCAGAACCCCAGTACCAGGTGGTGAAGGACAGGATCAACGATCTTCTTTACAACCCTCCAGACCAAGATGAACCTGCTCCCACCCAGTCCAGGCCTGCTCCTCCACCCCAGGTGATATCACTGCCCTTTCAAGGCTTTCCACAGGCCCTCGCCTACCAAGGCTACAGCTACCAGGAGGTCCAGCAGCACAGGCAGCCGTTCCCAGTCCAGGCACAGGTACATTGGACACCATCGGTGCCACTGATGCCACCGATGCCAGCCACGCCACAGATGCCAGCCACGCCACAGATGCCAGCCACGCCAGTCCTCACCCAGCTGCAGACCAGACAGCCCCACTACACTGCTCCTTCCTCCACCCTACAGCCAAGCCCGCCCTCAGTACATCTGTCATCAGTATTGGAGCTGACACCACATGTCATGGAGGAAGGGGCTCTCAACATCACGGAACTGAGCCAGCTGTCTGAGAGCTTCCTCAACATACCATCCCCTGTTGTCCTCTCGGGACCAGGCACCCCAGTGGTGCCTCAGACCAGCACTCCAGCAGCAGCCACCTCCACAGCACCTGGACCCTTCACCCCTGAGACTGGGCATTGCCTCCGAGTGACCAAGAAGAGTGCCAGAGACTGGGTGGCTACCTGTTCACTTTATTTTTGCTTTGGACACTTGACTTGGGTCATTTTTCTTTTACAGCTTGTTCTTAATAAAGATTATCTTTGCTTCACACACTTGCTTCATTTATTTTTGTCAATAAAGTCTTGGTGGAAACTTTTAGAAATGGTTTAAGCCTTTGCATGCTTGTGGGATGGGTAAGGATAGCATTGGAATGGGCAGGGATACCTGTGGAATGGGTAATAGCTGTGGGATGGGTAATAGCTGTGGGATGGGCAGGGATACCTGTGGAATGGGTAATAGCTGTGGGATGGGTAATAGCTGTGGGATGGGCAGGGATACCTGTGGGATGGGCAGGGATACCTTTGGAATGGGTAATAGCTGTGGGGATAGATAAACCTCCAGTGCAAGCATAGTGGGACTGTATGGTCCACCCTCCCAGGTGCCACATCTATGGCTCTTTATTTTCAATAATAATGTAATCAATCATCCACACATTTCAACAAAAACACAACTCTTTATTGAATGCCCTGTTCATTGTAGGCCCACCCAACATATATGGCCCAATCTCATCAGTGTGATGAGACAGGCTGAAGGAAGCATCCATTAAGCATCTATCATCCTGTCTTGCCACTCCACTGCTCCAGCTGGGGAGTTGCACTAGTGTCTCAGGAGGTTGCGCTGCTTCTTCCCTTCACGTGAAGCTCTGTTGGGGCCTTGCACATCCTTAGTGTCTATCAGGTTTCACCCTTGCCTCCATTCCCCAGGCTCCATGTCCCAATTGCCTTGTTGGAGGTCCACGAGCCTGTTCTGCAACACTGGGTAGCGGGTGCGCATGAGATTGTGCAGGATGCAGCAAGCTTCCATGATCCTCCTCATGGTCTCTGGGCGATGTTGCATGATGGTGAGAAGTACCTGGAACCAGTTGACCAGGATACCAAAGGCATTCTTCACCACCTGCCTTGCCCTGGACAGCCTGTAGTTGAAGATCTTCTCTTCACGGGTGAGGAGTCTGGAAGTGTATGGCTTCATGAGGTAGGTTCTGAAGGAGAAGGCGTCATCCCCCACAATGAAGTAGGGCACATCTTGCATGTTGTTGGGCAGAGGGTCTGGATCGGGGAAGCCCATGATGAGGTTGCGTTCCAGCCCCTCCTTGAGGTCACTGGCTTTGTATACCTGGACATCTGAAGCTGACCCGTTGCCTGAAGCATCGATGTCCATGAACTTGTAGTCAGCATCGACCATGGCGAAGAGGATGATGCTGAAGAAGCCCTTGTAGTTGAAATAAGTGGACCCCAACTTGGCTGGAGCTTTGCAGGCCACGTGCTTGCCATGTATGGCTCCAACGGTGTGTGGGAAATTCCACCTCTGATACCACTGCTCTGCAACTTTCTTCCAGCCTTCTTCAGTGGAGGGGCACTGGAGGAGCTCCTCCAGGTATTCTTGGATGATGGCCTGCACCACCTCTCTGACCACAATGCTGATGGTGTTGTGTGGCACCCTCCAGCTGTACTGCATGCTCCTGTACGTGGTCCCTGAGGCCAGGTGGTGCAGAGTCAGTGCCACCTTGAGCCAAGGTCCATGCTGGGCTGGAAGTTGGTGCTCTGCTTGGTCAACCTGGGTCTCAGCCACTCCACAACTTCGTCAAACATGGCTGGAGGCATCCTCATGAAGTTCTGGAATGCACGAGGCTCTTCGTTCCTGAGCTCTACCATCAGCTTGTTTTACAGTCCGTACTCTGCTCTTCTCCCGATCCATCTTTGGACCCAGATACTTCTTGGCCGCCTCCTTTTCTTCCTGTAGAACAGTTGAAAGAGCCTGTAGATGGCTTCGCACTGTTGCAGAACAATGGTGGCTACCTAAAGGACTGTGCTACGATCCATGGTGGATATCAATGGATGCTGTGGAAGAGGAAGAGCCAGATGAAGGCTGCAGAGGTCTGCACAGCAGGGCTGCTGGACTGAAGGTGAGATCCAGGTGAATTCCTCCCCCTTTTTATAGGCAATATAGGTTTTCCACTAGGTGTCCTTTTGCATCCTCTACGCATCCTGCAGACATCCGAAATATCTGAGATACGTCCCCTTTGCGAATGTTTTTTCCATTTTAAATGCTTTCTTTGCAAGCTGTATCCGCTTTCCTCCTTTCTCTGTCCATGCTAATAACATTGCGTGTCCGTTCCACACCCGTTTCGCTTCCTCCCTGTGTCCATTTTCTGCTGGAGCGGATTTGAGTTGCGCAGATGCGCAGCGGATGCCTTGCAGATATAGCGTTATGGATGACAACGGATTTAGAACAGATGTTCCCCATATGTGTTGTGGATGCAGAATGGCTGCATTGGATACATTTTCAGCTCAAAAAGTTTTGAGGAGCTCAAAACTTTTTGAGCGGATGGAACCTCAGTCGACAGATGCTGGACGGATAGAGAGAATGAAAAACGGAGGCAGTGAGTAGTATAGAACGGATGAATCGCGTTAACCAACGGATGGCAAGTTTTTCTCTCCATTTTACATCCTCTTTCCATCCGTTGGTGCAGTGTGACATGGGCTTAAGCTGTTGTGGGTGCATGTGATACCAAAATGCAGTTTTAATCCCTTTTGAATGTGCCACTGTTGCAGGAAGTGTTGCCTTTAATAAAGGACTGTTAGCAAAAGAAGAAGAAGAAGGAGGAGGAGGAGGAGGAGGAGGAGGAGGAGGAGGAGGAGGAGGAG
>BLBF01000037.1:2931684-2947262 GCA_015471245.1 Laticauda colubrina
GATAGATAGATAGATAGATAGATAGATAGATAGATAGATAGATAGATAGAAAGAAAGAAAGAAAGATAGATGATAGACGGACAGACAGACAGACAATCAGTTAGTTTTTGATACTCTCTGTTTTCTTGCAGAAATTTCATTATCCAAAATAAGTAATATCATCAGTGGTGGTAAGAAATGTGGTTTGCTCTCAATGTATAGCCTAGTGGCATGCCCTATCAGTATTGCTAGGAATGGTCTTGGAGATTCTTTGTACTGCACAGATAATGTTAACGTAGTTTGGGTCATGAAGCATCTGCAAGAAAACAATCAAGCTCAGAGAGCATTGGGGACCCCTCATTTCAACCCTGAGTAACAAATATTCTCTTTATTGGAATACACACACAGGGGTGGGGGAGAGGGAGAGGGAGATATATATATATATATATATATTTTAAAAGAACATAAAAACTAACACAAATTAATGCAGCATAAAGAAAAAACAACAACAGAAGTGCAGATTAAGGTAAAGGTTCCCCTCACACATATGTGCTAGTAGTTTCTGGCTTTAGGAGGCAGTGCTTTTCTCTGTTACAAAGCTGAAGAGCCAATGCTATCTAAAGACATCTCCGTGGTCATGTGGCCGGCATGACTAAATGCCAAAGGTGCTGCACAGAACATGGTTACCTTCCCACCAAAATGGTCCCTATTTTTCTACTTACATTTTTACATGCTTTTGAACTGCTAGGTTGGAAGAAGCTGGGACAAGTAATGGGAGCTCACTCCATTATGTGGTGCTAGGGATTTGAACCCCCGAACTGCCAGTCTTTCTGATCGACAAGCTCAGTGTCTTAGCCACTGAGCCACTGCATCCCTTTGAAGTGCAGCTAGGCAAGATAAAAAGAAATAGAAAGAAGACACTTCTGATTTTTTGTGTCAAAAACATGTCTTATATTTATTTCTTATTCTATGATGACAAAAAAAATCACTTTTTCTAATGTACTTTTTTTTTTTTTGGTAATCATCAAAACCATAAATGCTCCTTCCCCCCCCCTAGTTTCATGCTAAAAGTCTATAAGGGGTGTAGATATTATCTTTTCCCTAATCAATTTAAACATCTCTTCAAGATCCATCATCTTCATCAACCATTCCTCTATTGTTTGTAATTCTGAATTTTTCCAGTTTTGAGCAAATAGTAACTTCACTCCAGTTGTTATATAGAAAAACAAAGTTCCATGCCATTTTCATAGATATTTATCCTTTAATACCCCTCAAAACATATCTGGTTTCAATTGTATACCCTCTTCTGAATTGTGCTGTAAGCCTAATTTTGATATGTAAAAAGGCAAGTATTTTCTTTTCTTGAAGGTAACTAAGACTGAGCATCCGTAAATCAATTTCTTATAGAAAGTTAAATACACATTGTTGCTAGGAAGCAATTATTTATGAGAAAGTGAACATCATTTGCAAATGTTTGTGGAATAATAAATGGCACAGAGCCTTCCCCAAGTAAAAAATATTTTACAGCGTATAAAATTAGAATTCGGGTAGATGAATAAAAAGACCATGTTTCTCTTGATTAATTAGACATGTCCTCATTGGGGGTTGTGACAACAGTAAAAAAAAGTGCTTTGCCTTCAACACCTTCCGTTTTAACCTCCCAGTGTATCTACAGCCCTAAGAAGTGAGATGTAAAATTGTACACTTGTGTTTTATCTCCTGCTTTTCTTGTTGCTGTTTCTGACTCCAAAGAAGTGCTAATTAAGATGTCAACCATTGTATCTTGAGGGAGAGGGAGGAAAATAATCTTTCTCTCTACCGCTTTTGTTTACAAACATATCTATGTCATCTATGTCTTTATCTAACTCCAAAGGAATAATGTTTAAGTTGGCTTCCTCTTATATACAGGCAGAGACAGACAGAAAGATGAGGACAGACAGCGTTCAATTTATTCTTGCATTCTCAGTGTCATTTGAATAAATTGGCTGCCAGTAGATCTGGAAAGGGGAAAAAAAGCATTTTCATATACAACAGTACTCTTCTTTTCTGCTATGACAGCAACCTATTTTGGATTGTTCCCTGTGCTCTGGAGTCTGCATACCAGCAGTTGCTATAGCTCAGCCTACATTGGACAAGGCTACCTGCTGTTATCTGTGGTTCTTTATATGCTTGCCCAGAGCCACATTACATTTATTCCATAGGCATATACCCCACACACATATATAAACAAAAAAGGGAAAAGAGTTAACCATGCTTAAAGTTGGTGTGACTTGGCTGCTTAATTATGCCGGGCACAGAACATGCAGGAACAAAAATGAGAAAGTAACTTGCCAATATATCTTGTTCTTGATTGTAAAAAGAGTGATAATATTGTTGAATGAAAGTCAGGACTCATTATATATATTACAAACAAACGTGATTCAGTAAGTGAACTGACTAATAATTACCAGAGGCTATGGCATTGCTAAATAAAACCTTCAGGACAGTCATAAAGAAGGAACGGTTATTATAGCTCTTAAGCAAGAACAATTCAGAAAGAATAATATTGAAGTACTTCCTCTAGTTCATCTCATTGAATTGGATTCAAAGATCAATGAGAGGAGATGACAAACAGGGACTCTAAGTAATACAGCTCTTCATTAAACATCAGAATCAAAGATGGTGTAATAATAGTGACAAAACCTAGTTCCTCTCCACTGGACACAATTCCCAATTCTCAGCAGTGACTACAAAGGATGAATGCCAAGTAATCTCCTTACTGAATCATTGAGGAGCATTATCACACTTCTGCTCAGTGAGGCAATGAAAGCAACCTTTGGGTTTATGTATGATTCTTTTTTTTTTTAATCGCATCAAAGCACCAAGTGCAACACCCTTATTTGACAATGAGAAAGGAGGAAAGGTAGAAGATCCTTTTTTGCATACAAGAGAGGGACCAAACTGTAGTTCAGTAGTGCTGTTGTGTGCATCCATATTGATATGGGTCTTTGGGCAGTCTTTCATTACTCCAGTGTTTATTTGCTTAGTTTGGCTTGTGAGATGAATTCATTTCCCATTGTCCAGTTCACATGTCTGCTTCTCCTTGATCTGTAGAATTCTCCCTTTCCTACAGAGCCAAGGTGCAACAACTCCCACAGGGTTGTGTCCCCATGATTCTCACACTGAACACACTGTGGGCATGGCAAGGGAAGGTTAATGCAAAATCCCCATTCCCTCCCCACCCCACTAACCTGATCAGCTGGGATTTGGGCAGCAGAGAATAGATGCAGGCAGGGCCAGTCAGATATGTATTTGCCAGTTCTCCAAACTTTTCAAAATTTCCTATCAATTCTCCAGAACTGGTCAGAACTGCTGAATACCACTTCTGAACCTGTTCCACCATCAACATCAGCTCCCATGCTGCATATCCAGTGCAGGAGCCATTGCTGGCTACAGAATTAGGACAGGGGGCATAATGGAGCTGATCCAGGAATTGTTCCTCTTAAAAACTCTACAGCCAAAGCTTCATTCAAAACAATTTCATTTCAAAACCTACTGTGTTCTCTGCCAATATTGCTTTTTCAGCAATAGTGATGATCTGATGAATCTGATTTATTGCTATTGCTAAGAAGGCATATAACATGATTGCTATTTGGCTTGACAAGCTGCATTGCAATATTACCCATTAAGACTTTCTCCTATTGGAATTGTTTTGACATTTGACTAGAGTATAAGCATCTAGGGCAGGGGTAGTCAATCTTTTTATACCTACCGCCCACTTTTGAATCTCTGTTAGTAGAAAAGTTTTCTCTAACTGCCCACCAGTTGCACAGTAATGATGATTTATAATGTAGGGGACAAAACCCATACTGCCCACCATGAAAGCTGGAACACCTACTAGTGGGAGGTAAGGACCAGGTTGACTATCACTGATCTAGGGCATGAAAATAGAAACGATCATTTCTGAGAGGAAAACAGAGATTCTAAGCATGTGCAGAGTGCACCCCCCACATGAACGTATGATACTGGATAAGTATTATGACCTGATATCAAAATTATAATTGAGATCAAGAGGAAAGCAAACAGAATCTGTGCAGTACTGGATACAACAGATTGGGAAGAGAAAAGTAATTTTCATTGTCTCATTATGAGCCAGCTTACTGGACTATATAGCTGAAGTTTATTCTGATGATCAGAGTAAGACACTTTCCCAAATCTACCTGGAGATACCAGTGACTGAACCTGAAAGCATTTGGTTGCAAAGCAGTGTTCGGCCTACAAGCTGTAGCTTTCAGCTTTCTCTCTTTTTTTTCCTGCCAAAGCTCATAGGATACTTACTCCGCAGAATTTCTGAACTTTTCAGAATGAAAAAGCTATATATTTTATCACCTGAACCAAATCAATCTCCACACCCGCTCAACTTTGCACAATTATGTTCTCAAACATCTGACCTTAATAAATTGATACGGAGCCACTCAATAGCAATAGCAAAAGCACTTAGACTTATATACCCCTTCACAGTGCTTTATAGTTCTCTCAAGCAGTTTAGAGTCAATATATTGCCCCCATCAATTTGGGTCCTCATTTTACCCACCTTGGAAGGATAGAAGGCTGAATCAACCTTGAGGCTGGTGAGATTTGAACTGCCAAATTAATCAGTTTGTTCACTTCACTGTAGTGTTTGCAGTTGTTCCATATTAACATTCTTGTAATACCCTAACCTGATTGGCTGAAACGAACTGCACTGTGATTGGCCGAAAAACACGATGATGATTGGTCAATAAAGAATCTCCTGTGATTGGACGAACCAATCAGGAGATTCAGAAAGCTGTCATTGGGTAAGAGCCGCCGGCAAGCTCTATAAGAAGAGCTGTCATGGCTTGCAGGAACCAACACAGATCTATACCTTGAATAAAGAGCTGAAGTTACGCTGGTCTCCTGTCTCCTGTTTTCCCGCGCTTCTACACTGGTGACAAGGATGGGATCCTGAAACAAAGAGACCAGTTGGGCACATGGCAACCGAGCTGAACAACCAATGAGATGGCCGGCAGCAACTCGCCACCTGCACCATTCGACCAAGCAACTGAGGACTGGGAATCTTACATTGATAGATTCCTCATGTTCCTCAAGAGCAACAATCTAAAGGAAGCAAACGACCACCAAAAGAGAGCTGTGTTCCTGACCCATTGCGGGCCAGCTGTATTCAAGATGGCCAAAGCATTGGCCAAGCCAGAAGACGTGAAGGAGATGACTTGGCCAGATCTAGATCAGTTACTTCGGAACCACTATGCCCCAGCTGTGCCAAGTCTGATCCGGCAACACAAATTCTACCGTTGGGATCAAAAGGACAGAGAGAGCATAGGGGATTTGATTACAGCATTGAGGAACATTGGAGGTGCGTGTGGCTTTTCAGACATGGATGAGGCTCTGAGGGACCGCATGGTCATCGGTCTCAGAGACCCCATACTCCAGAGCAGGCAAATGGCTCAGGCAGACATTACAGTTACCAAAGCCATTGCTGAAGCCACAGCAGCTGAGGCCATGAAGAAATCAGCAGCCAAGATGCGACAAATGAACGCAAGGGACCGGCCAATGACATCAGAGACCAACACATCTCCCAAGAAACGAACTGAAACTGGTCACAAAGCAACAATGGTGCACAATGAGGACGTCGAACTATCACCCAACACCGACGATGAGGAAGACAAGATCCACAGATTGCAAGTGGAGTGGGACCAGCAGAGAAGTCATAAGTTGGGCTTCCAGTGCGCCGGTTGTGGTGGAGACCACTCCTGTTCTGAGTGCTGGTTCTTAGACGCCATTTGCCAGTACTGTGAGAAACGGGGGCATATCGCCAAGGTCTGCCACAACAAATGGAACTCCAGTCCAAGATGACGTGACAACACACCTCCCAGAAACCAAGACAGATTCACAGAGAACCGATGGAACTGCGAAACCCGAAGCAAGCAACTCAGTGAAACCAGACGATGGGAAGAAACCCATCAAATGGTCACAATCAGCCATTCAGACAACTCCGATGTAAGAATGCAGGTCAGCATCGAAGGCAGGCCATGCAGAATGGAGGTGTACTCCGGATCATACCTGTCCTGGGACACAATTAAGAGGTTGGTGCCCAGCTTACAGAAACAAGAGCTGGGGAACCAGAAACTCACCATTAAAGACTATCAGGGGAACAGAATCCCCGTAATAGGAATTGGACACTTCCATGTAACCTTCAAAAGGCATGGAAAAGTACTTCCACTCAGTATTGTCGACAGAGACCGCCCAAGCCTGCTGGGTCTGGAATGGTTTGCGCCATTAGGAATCAAGGTGATGGGCATCAACCATGTCGAGGAAACAGACTGGGAAGAGGAGCTGATGAAGGAATTCCAAGAAGTTTTTGACGGACAATTAGACAAGTACCTGGGGTCCCCAATATCATTTAGCCTGAACCCCAATATTGCCCCAATCCGTCTCAAACCAAGATGAGTTCCATTCGCACTCAAACCAAAAATAGATGAACAATTAGATAAGCTCATCGCGCAAGGGGTCCTGGAACCAATGGATCATGCATGCTGGGAGACCCCAATAGTCACCCCAATCAAACCAGACAGGTCTGTGAGAATTTGTGGAGACGATAAAGTGACGCTTAACAATGCACTGCAACAAAGTGCATACCCAGTCCCGGTGGTACAGCACCTCCTACACTCACTCAGGGGAGGAAAAGTCTTTGCGAAGCTTGACTTGGCGCAAGCATATCAACAGCTGCCCGTTGATGCCGAGACTGTGGAAGCGCAAACTATCGTGACCCACAGGGGGGCTTTCTGGTGCAAAAGGCTCCAATTCGGAGTCAGTGTGGCACCAGGGGTGTTCCAGAGTTTAATGGAATGGTTACTCCAAGGAATTAAGGGAGTCGTGCCATATTTTGATGATATGCTGGTAGCGGCCAAAGACAAAAGAGAATTGAGAAGCCAACTCAGGGAAGTCCTACAAAAATGTAAAAACGCAGGACTTAAAGTAAAAAAGAAAAGTGCCAGTTATGCACTGAAAAAGTTGAGTTCCTGGGATATCTGGTGGACAAAGACAGAATCCACCCTACCCACAAAAAAATAAAAGCAATAAAGGAAGCCCCAAGACCTCAAAATAAGGCAGAATTACAAGCCTTTCCGGGACTAATCAATTTCTACAATGTCTTTTTGCCACAGAAGGAAACAACAGCAGAACCTCTACATAGGTTACTCAACAAGACGTCCATTTGTTCCTGGGGCAAGTGGGAAGAGGCCACCTTCCGGAATATAAAAGATCTCCTCACATCACAATCAGTCCTCATCCAGTACAGCGAGACCCTACCACTAACGGTAACCTGCGACGCCTCTCCATTCGGCATCGGAGCTATACTAAGCCATACCCTGCCAGACGGGAGAGAAGCACCGATTGCTTACTTCTCGAAAACACTATCAAAGGCAGAAAGAAATTATAGCCAGCTCAACAAGGAGGTGCTTGCATCGGTTACCGGCGTGAAGTGGTTTCACGAGTATTTACACAGTAGGGACTTCACCCTCATCACCGACCATAAACCACTACTGGGGATCCTGACAGGGAACAAGGCCACCCCCAACATACTGTCACCCTGGATGACAAAGTGGTCTGAGTTCCTTGCCGCCTATAACTACCAACTAATACTTTGTCCCGGGAAATGCATCTCACATGCTGATGCACTAAGCCATTGCCCCTTAACAGATTATGAAGATGACCCTGTACCCACCACATCCACCCTGCAAATAGAGACATTGCCCAACAACCATGTCAGATATTGCGAGAGAGACGATCAAAGATGGCAAACTGGTGCGAGTTTTGAACTGGGTGGAAAAAGGGTGGCCGGAAACAGAAAGCAGTGACCAGTTTAAACCCTTCCGAAACCGGCAACCTGAATTATCCTCCCAAAAGGGATGTATACTATGAGGCGATAGAGTGGTAGTTCCAGACAGCTTACCAAAAAAAAAATTACACATGTTGCATGAGGAATACCCAGGCATTGTGAAAATGAAATCCCTAGCCAGAAGCTACGTGTGGTGGCTACGGATAGACAGAACCATTGAAACCTGGATGGCAACATGTGACAAATGTCAGTGATCCAGACCAAACCCTACCACAGCACCAACCCTCCAGTGGGAAACACCAAGGGGCCCATGGTCAAGGGTACATATAGACTTTGTGGGACCCACGAAAGAGCACACCTTCTTGATTGCAGTAGATGCTTACTCCAACTGGCTGGAGGTAAACCTGATGTGATCTACCACGATGGAAGTGGTTACAAAACAACTAAACAGACTTTTCACCACCCACGGCCTACCTGACTTGATAGTATCTGACAACAGGCCACAATTCATGGCATTGGCATTCGAGCAAGTCCTCGCTGAACGGGGAATCTGACATGCATTAACAGCGCCTGTTCATCTGGCGGCAAACGGGCGGGCGGAACGAATGGTCAGATACACCAATAACGCTTTAGAAAAGATGGACACTGGTAACATACATGACAAAATAAATAAACTATTAACAATACAGCACATAACTAAAGTGCTAAAACCAATAAAAGCCCGGCAGAACTCCTGATGGGAAGAAAACTCCAATCCCATCTAGACAGACTGCACCCAACATACAATCCAGAAAAACCACCAGACTCATCCAGCCGGTACCGGGCATTTAATCCGGGAAACACGGTCTACGCTAAAAAAATTTCAGAGGACCCACTATGGGTACCTGCTACAATAACCCAAGTGACAGGCCCCCGGTCGTATAAGCTGGACACAGAGGATGGAAGAAACTGGAAACGACATGTCGACCAAATGCGATCAAGAATAATTTTAGACAGCACTGAAAACCCACAAAACTCACAAACAGACTCTAATAAACAAACAATCATCAAAAAGAAAGAGAAAATACTACTACAATACAACGACAAACCGAATGGGCCCAACCAACACAAACTGAACCAGAAATACAAACACCGCTAAATAAAAGAAGAAACCAACAATACCCACCAGAGAATGAAGGCAGCCGAAGGGTACCAGAGGAAGACAACCCACTCAAAACCTCACCTGGAAGGAACAGTCAAGCCAGCTCAACCAGCCCAGGAAGACCGGCCGGGAACAGAGAAGCCGACAACTCAAACGAACCCAGTAGACCGGATGGGAGTTGCGGCGAAAGGCCTGACTCACCCTTCCAGGCAGTTCCATGGAGAAGAGCAGGAGCAACGAAGATCCCTTCCAAACTGGCTGAAGACCACGCAGCAACTGAACTGCGCAGGTCAAGTAGGCAAGTAAAAAGCCCTGCCTCCCTACGTGACTACGTCACATAGGATGGACCATAGCAAGAGAGGAGGGGTGTTCCATATTAACATTCTTGTAATACCCTAACCTGATTGGCTGAAATGAATTGCACTGTGATTGGCCGAAACGCACGATGATGATTGGTCAGTAAGGAATCTCCCATGATTGGACGAACCAATCGTGGGAGATTCAGAAAGCTGTCATTGGGTGAGAGCCGCCGGCAAGCTCTATAAGAAGAGCTGCCATGGCTCGCAG
The DNA here is from genome assembly GCA_015471245.1 of Laticauda colubrina. Lineage (NCBI taxonomy): Eukaryota > Metazoa > Chordata > Lepidosauria > Squamata > Elapidae > Laticauda > Laticauda colubrina. The sequence continues at coordinate 2,941,230 of BLBF01000037.1, forward strand.
GAACCAGCACAGATCTATACCTTGAATAAAGAGCTGAAGTTACGCTGGTCTCCTGTCTCCTGTTTTCCCATGCTTCTACAGCAGTTCTTTCTTGTGAACAAGAAAAAGTAGTGAAGATGAATGGTATCTGTTTGACTTTGGAAAAACCCTTGGAGGTTAAGGAGATATTTTGTACAGTACATACAAGAATGTAAAGTAATAAAGGTGGGACAAAATAATTTTAAATGAAAGTTTAGAGGGCATCAGGAAAGGATCCACTAATTACTTTCTCTCAAAATTTCCAAAAAATATAATATCAGGTTTTCGGGGGGGGGGGGGGAAGGTGTATTTCTCCTTCTTTACCTTTCCATGCTAAATTTAAATAGTAATAACCTCAATAACATTTCAAGTTTGAAAAGTAAAACCAGAATGAGGAAACTAGCCCCTTCTTCATCTCCATTACAGTATGCAAATACTAGAAAAAATTTTTACAGTTTATTCTGAATGCTGGTTTACATAAGTACCTTGTTCAGTGCCAGTTTATTTCCCTGTGGGATTCCAAAGAACTGGGCTGGATTGTATTTCTTCATTTTTTTAGGGCTCATTAGATAAAATACAGCTGAACAGGAAAACAAATTGATTACAGGCCAGCTAGTGCATTTCACAATTCTACAATTTGGTGAATTGCAACTTGTACATTTTCCAACCAATAACCATAAACACAAAATTAGCACAAAAAGTGGGAGGAGGTTTCTGCATATTGGCACCTTTCTAAAAATCTTAACCCAAAGTTCATTAAAGGATTATCTGAATTTTTAATGTAACAATATGAGAACAGCAACCAGGATGGTTAGGGGACTGGGGACTAAAACATATGAAGAATGATTACAGGATCATGGCTAGTCTAGTGAAGAGAAGGACCAGGGAAGATGATAGCAGTGCTTAAATATTTGAGGGGCTGCCATAGGGAGGAAGGGGTCAAGCTATTTTCTAAAGCTCCTGTAGGCCAGACAAAGAATAATGGATGGAAACTGAACAAGGAGAGATTTAACTTGAAAATAAGAAGAACTTTTCTGACAGTAAGAACAATCAACCAATGGAACAGAAGTTGCCTTCGGAAGTTGTGGAAGCTTCATCACTGGAAGCTTCAAGAAGAGACTGGACTGCCATTTGTCAGGAATGGTGTAGGGTTTCCTGCTTGGGCGGGAGTTTGGATTAGATCAGTGGTTGCCAACCAGTGGGCCAGGAACCACTGGTGGTCCATGAGAAAAATTTGGTAGTCCGCAGCGCAAAACACCCCCCAAAATTAATACAGGCTGTATGGGAACACAAGGCTGCCCCGCCCATAAGGCCTGTGGAAATATAAGGTTTGCGTCACTTGCATTGCAAACAACATGAGGTAGTGAGGGGAGGGGGGAAAGGCAGAGAGGGGAAACTTGCCTCACTCACCCCATGCGCCTCGCTTGGCCACTGAGGTGCTTCTTTCCACTTCTTCCTTCTGCTTTTGGCTGCACACAAGGAAAGCAGCAAAAGTCTTTCTTTCTCTCCCCCAAACTCTTCCAGAAATGAGTCTTTGGGATCCTGCAAGGCATCCTGCTCCAAGAGGCTCACAAAGACTCATTTCTCACAGAGTTTGGGGGAGAGAAAGAAAGACTTCTGCTGCTTCTGTTGCTTTCCTTGCTCTCTCTCTCTCTCTCTTCCCCTCAGTGACAATGGTGGAGCTTCAGTGCTTGGCCAGTGGGGAGCCAGGCAAGGCACATCACTTGCTCTTTTTGGCCACAAAAGAAATGTCTCGGGGGTCAGATGAGGCATGTGGGGAAAAAAGTAGGACACCCTCAAAAAGACAGTCTAGCCATTTTTTTCAGGGGTTAAAAGAAAATAAGGCCCTGCTTTATTTTCTAAGAAACATGGTAGAAGGTAAATCAAATGGCGAGGGAGGGAAACCTGTCCTGGGGTGTCTTACTGACATTGATGGGAAAGTCAGTCCCATATTCCAGAGCTTCCGTAGTCACATGATTGGCCCTTTGGTCATCCCAGAGCAGCTCCAAGATGACCAAAGGGCCAGTCTTGTGACTAGTGCAGCTCTGGAATATGGGACCAACTTTCCCACCAATGTCAGCAAGCCACCATCAGTCAAAATTCATATTAGTGATCTGTGGGATTAAATATTATGAGTTTGGTGGTCTCTGAGGTCCAAAAATTGGCAAACCCTGGACTAGATGACCTACGAGGTCAATTTGTAATTTGTTAATTTGTAATCTTTAAGAGTTGGGCTGTTTCATATTAAAAGCCAAGTGGACTGGCCTTACATCACTGTTAAATGTCATCAGTCTGTTAACTGCCTTATTTATACGCCATACAGACATGTACCCATTCTCTTGACTGAAGGGATGTACAATGTCCTTTTCTAGACCTGTGGGACCATACAAATTCATCTAAGAGGTCATTAGGAACACTCAAGACCACAAACATCACTTCTGACTCTGCCCACTCTTTGAGGAAGTCCAGACCAGAAAACCAAAATATGGATACTCATTTTATTGTAAGGTTACAGCAGGGGTCCCCAAAGAGTACTAATCTGTAGTGAGATTTGGGGAAATAATTAAAGGGCCTTTAACTGGAATCTTAATTTGGAATTGTCTTGGCTCACTTACTGTTTCCAGTTCCGATGATCTCCCATAAGCACTGGATTAGAGAGCTCTTCAAACTGTGGAGTAAATAGTCATTAAGTGGCAAGTGCAGTTCAATATAAGCCAGGGTAAATTAATGCATACTAAACAAAATCTTAACTTCAGTGAATGTTAGGGTGCTCACATCCTGGTCAAAATTTCTCAAAGCTTCTTTTTTCAAATAAGAATCATCACAGGGAAGGTAGTTTTTCAAACTACAATAGGAGCTCAGTGCATATGTGACAGATTGTACAGTATTGTACCATCCAGTTATTATACCTAACAATAAATCAGCAGCAGTGGGGTATACTTGAAGACTTCCAAGGTCCCTTCTAAATCTATTATTCTATGTTCTATAACTGTGGGAATATAAGATTTAAATGTTTCAAACACTTTTACTGCATACTTCATTTACCTCTGGATATCTTCATTGCATCTACATTGAATTCATGGATTTAGACCATCTGATAAATACTTTCTTGGTCCCAAATGCTTGTCCATTTAATTATTTCAATTTAATTCTTGCCAGACTCCAATTGAGTGTGGGCAGCACTTTGTATATCACCATTAAAAAATATCCAATACAAGACAGGAAACAAACAAACAAAATATCTGTGATGACCCAGGGTGGGATACAAAAGCAACAAAGTCACAAAAACAGGTTTCATTCCTTTAACTTGGCTTCAAAGGTCCAATTATCATTGACTGGAGAAAAAAACTCCCCATAAACAGTTGCAAAAAGGAAGAACTTCCATTCAAACTCAAAATATATATACATTATAAATAGAAAAAAACAACAACACAAACCACACTGAAGCAATTAATGAGCAATTAATAAGGGCTTGAAGACATCCAGAGATATTGAAATACACACACTGGGAAGGATGCCAGAACTCAGATAAGAACTGATAAACTAGACATATTTTAATGCTTTGCCTCCAGCACTGGCCCATGCGCAGTTTGTCCTTTTAAACAGTCCTCATAGCTGCAGCCCATGAAGGGGATCAAGGCCCTTTCTTCCCCCATAGACCACACCATTCACGTTTCTCCTTTATCCGCTCCTTCCTGCATGCCCTCGGGCCTGGATCTTCCTCTGAATGCTTCCCCAGTTTCCTCCACAACCTCCGGAGCCACATTCCCACTCCCTGTCAGCTGTTCCTCCTCTCCCTCGGAGTCAGATTCTAACAGGGGCATGACAATATTTGAAACAAACAAAAAAAAGACACTCCAAAAAGGGACCCTACCCTTCCAAACTAATGGCTTCAGAGAACAAGCAGGTCTTCAGAGGTTTAACACAAGGAATTCAGAGGGGATCTCATTACACTGAGCAACTGCCATGACAAAGAAGAAACCTAACACTAATCTGATGGATGGCTCTGTTTAATCACAGTGATCAAAAGCATGTCAACCCTGCCAATACATACCAGCAACTAGAAACTGTAAGAATAACAGAGTTACAAGTTCTAGGTTGAATCTCTCCTTGATCAGTTTCCATCCATTATTCCTTGTTTGGCCTTCAGGTTCTTTGGAAAATAGGCTGACCCTCTCTTCTTTGTGGTAGCTCCTCAAATACTGGAATACTGCTTTCATGTTGCCCCGGTCCTTCTTTTCACTGCAACTGTTCTTCATACATTTTAGCCTCCAGCTCCCTAAAGGCCTTTGTTGGTCTTCTCTGCTCTCTTTCCAAAGTCTCAACATCTTTTTGTATATTGTGGTGAGCAAACCTGGATGTGCTATTCCAAATGTGGTTTTATCAAGGCATTATTAAGCAGACTAACATTTCACGTGATCGTAAACCCTCTGTTAATACAGCATAGGATTGCATTGGCTTTTTTGATGAAGATAAGAGATAAATAGTATGTCAACTAATCTGGTCAGATTGCTTTTTATTGGTAGTAGCCAACACCCTGAATGCACAAGGAACCATACTGAGGTTTGCCCATCACTGCCAGTGCTACTGTCTTCTCAATCAATTGAAGTTTCCAAGTGGCTTTCAAGGGTAGCCCAATGTAGGATAAATAGCACTAGTCAGACAGCTTGATGGACGAAACTTCTGAAAGGCCTGTTGATCTAAGAAGAAGTGCAGGTAGCACACACATGGACATGTGTGAAGACCAAATTGTCTACAGCTGTATTCTTGGTCCCAGCTCCTGCTCTTGAAGCAGGAGCTACAAGTACAAATCATAATTGCTTAGTTGGCCATTAATTTTACATACCTACTTCAAAAGCAACCCTAATATTCTCCTTTCTACTAAACTGCAATCCATACTTTTTTGTGTGCTGACACAATACTCCATGGCTTCATTTTCTCTCCTTATTTATGTACCAGGCCTCTTCTCTTAGCTACCTTTTTAAGATTTGGCTTGATCTAGGATGCCCACAGTATCCTATTTGAAACAATGCTTGACTCTATCCATATATTGTAAAATTAAGGAAGTTTCATCATGTCTTCTGACTACGAGTTGGTGTTCAGGTCTTCATAGATGCACTCTGCTAAAGGCCCTGTCACACTGCACCAACAGATGGAAAGAGGATGTAAAATGGAGAAAAACACTTGCCATCTGTTGGTTAACACAATGTTTCCATTCTGTCCTCACTGCCTCCATTTTGTTTCCTCTCTATCCGTCCAGCATCCGTCTATTGACATTTCATCCACTCAGAGGGTTTTGAGCTACTCAAAACTTTTGAGTGGAAAATGTATCCAATGCGTCCTTTCTGCATCTGCTAGGCATACGGGGGACATCTGTTCTGCATCCGTTCTGCATCCATTATATCCGATAGGCATCCGCTGCGCATCCATGCAACTCAATCCGCTCCAGCGGTAAACAGCCGCAGGGAGGAAGCGGAACGGGCGCGCAGCGTTAGTAGCACGGACGGAAAAAGGATGAAAGCAGATGCAGCTCGCAAAGAAAGCATTTAAAATGGAAAAAATGTTCACAGAGGGGACCTATCTCGGATATTAAGGATGTCTAGAGGATGACTAGAGGATGCAAAGGGACACATAGTGGAAAACCTATATTGCCTATAAAAAGGGGGAGCAACTCACCTGCATCTCACTTTCAGACCAGCAGCCCAGCTGTGCAGACCTCTGCAGCCTTCATCTGCCTCTTCCTCTTCCACAGCATCCAGTCATGTCCGCCTTGGATCGTAACAAACTACTTTTGGTAGCCACCATCGTTCTGCAACAGTGTGAAGCCATCTACAGGCTCTTTCAAATCTACTACAGGAAGAAAAGGAGGTGGCCAAGAAGCGTCTGGGTCCAAAGATGGATCAGGAGAAGAGCAGAGTACGGACTGTACAACAAGCTGATGGTGGAGCTGAGGAATGAAGACCCTTGTTGTTAGGGATAACATTGTTCACCCTAACTGGTTTAGGTGAAATAATA
>BLBF01000037.1:2952109-2970676 GCA_015471245.1 Laticauda colubrina
TTCTTTCTTTCTTTCTTTCTTTCTTTCTTTCTTTCTTTCTTTCTTTCTTTCTTTCTTTCTTTCTTTCTTTCTTTCATGTGCCACCCTTCTCACCTAGAGGTGACAAACCTTCCACAAGTGAAATTGATAAGTGCCCAGAGTTAGGCTTCAGAGTGAAGTGGGTGGCATATAAATCTAATAAACAAATAAATTCAATAAATAAATGAAAGTGTAATTTTGAAACAAGTGGTATTCAGAAGTATAGGAAACCACAATTTCCTAATGGAAGGTCAGGGGAAAGATTCTGAAAACAAGTATTAAAGAAATGCAGTCTTTCAGATTTGATTCAGAAGAAGTGCTTCAGGACCCATGGGAGTTACAAATATTGACATGTGGCATCATTTTCCAGCAGGATGGAGATATTGCAAGAACTTCTACTGCACTGCTTGATCCCAGAAACAAATGTAGTAGCTTTAATGACTCAAAAACTATAATGGGCTGTGAAAATAACCTTGAGTTACAAGGTGCAGACTTGTAAAAATCTGGGGGAGGGCTATGGATGGAGAAAGCATCACAGAAGGGACACTCCCTAGTTCTCTGGAAAGTAAAGTAAAGGGGAAAAGAGAAGTGCTTATAGACTTGCATGATCCTATTATTGGAACCCAGAGGTCACCAAACTTGGCAACTTTAAGACCTGTGAAAGTCCTGTGCCCAGTTCCAGCCTTCCCGAACTTCTGGGAGGCCGGTTTTTCACCATCCCGGAGCCTCTGTGCACACCCTGCATTTTACCTGCATTCAAAACGGGCCACCTTGAGATCCCTAGAAGGGGTGTGGTTGGCAGGGTGGGGCCAGCCAGGAGTGGGATTTGGAGGTTCTCTGAACTACACAGAATCTTAAGGCCCGGTCCCACTGGCCAACGGATGCAAAACGTATGCATAAAGGACACAGCAGATGAGCAAAATTTTGGGGGTGGCTCCATCCATTGTCATCCGCTCCAAAAAGTGGTGAAAATTTGCATAAACAGAATGGAAAAGAATGGAAAAGAACGGATGTGGGTAGTATGTAGCGGGGATGTTAAATGGATGTTCATAGGAAGTCTAGCGGATGAAAGCGGATGGAAGTGGATGACACCTCCGAAGGGGTTCCGGGGGAGAATTTCGAAGCGGATGCATAGCGGAAGGGGCAGATGCAGAGCGGATGAAATGGATGCATCATGGACGCCTATATGAAACAAAGGTGATGCCGTGCGGATGTATATCAGATGCAAAGCGTTCACTGCATATGCGGGGAGTATGAATTGCATCAGCTCCACGGATATAAAAGGATGCAGCATGCACGCAGTCAGCCTACAGGGGAAAGACGTGCTGCCACATACATCTAGCAGGAGTACCATGGTTCGTCAGTCAGGCAAGAAGAGGAAGCCCATGCCTAGTCATTCAAGCCCTGGCAAGGTGAAGAAGGCCAGAACCAGCATCCCACCCCCTGGCACTGACTCTGAAGCTGCTGCTGCTGCTGCTGCTGTGGTGCACCAGCCCCAAGGCCCTCAAAGCCCTGCTGCTGAAGGCCCTGCTGCTCAAGCCCCTGAAGCCCCTGCCAGAGGGAGGAAGAGGCAAGGGAAGGAAAAGGGAGAGAGGAAACAATACATCGTTTCCGAGGACCATGAGGATGAAGTGCTGGAATGGCTGAGGGAGAATGAGTACCTCTGGAGAAAGGGCCACAGACTGTATCAGGACACCAAGAAGAAGCAGGCAGCTTGGAAAGACAAGGCAGAGAGCCTGGGGTACACTGCAGAAGTACTCCTAGGATGTTGGAAGCATATGCACACCTGGTATGGCAAGCTACACCTCAAGAAATCCGGGAAGGCCGCCCTCAAGCTCACTGACAGGGAGATGTATGTCATGGCCAAGTGCAGCTTCCTGGAGGGTGAGATCTGCCACCGAGGAGCAGCCCCTCTGAGACCCCTCTCACTCAGACAGCCCAGAGACAGCCAGTCCTCTTCCAGCCAGAAGCCAGCTCCCCTGTCCAGGCAGGTGTCTTCAGAGGGCCCCACAGCAGAGAACCCCCCCAACAGCTGCACTCCCCAAGCCGGCAGAAATGGAGGATCCCGTGGAGGATGACGCCCTGCTGTCACAAATGGAGGAAGAAGCAGCAGCCACCAGAGGCCAACCTGCCCCCACCCCCACCCCTAGGTCCAGAGGATGCAGGCAGAGAGGCAGACTGGAGGGCCAAGATCACAGTGTGCTGTTGGAGATCAGGGACACAATGAAGACCAGCCCTGGACCTCTCTCTCAGCTGGTCCATTTGGACAGAGCTTCCTCAGGCCAGAACACCTTCATCACCTACGTGAGTCAGACCCTGAGAGACCTGCCTGAGGCCCAGTACCAGGTGATGAAGCAGAAGATCACAGCACTTCTTCACAAACCTCAAGGCCCAGCTGAAGCTGCTCCTACACAGTCCAGGTCTGCTCCTCCACCCCAGGCGGTGTCACAGCCCTTCCACGGCTTTCAACAGCCCCTCACCTACCAAGGCTACGAGTACCAGGACTTCCCACAGCACAAGCAGAACTTCCCAGTTCAGGCCCAGGTTCATCACACACCACAAATGCCAGTCCTCACCCAGCTTCAGACCAGACAGCCCCACTACACTCCTCCTTCCTCCACCCCACAGCCAAGCCCCTCAACAGACAATCTGTCATCAGTACTGTGCCTGACATCCCAGGTCCTTGAGGAAGGGCCTCTCAACCTCACAGGACTGAGTCAGCTCTCTGAGAGCTTCCTGAACACACCATCCTCTGTTGTACTCTCGGGGCTAGGCACCCCAATGGCACCTCAGACCAGCACTCAAGCCATAGCCACCTCCACAGTCCCTGCCCGCTTAACAGCTGAGACCATGGACATGACTCAGAGTGACTGAGAATAGTGTCAGAGACTGAGTTGTTTACTTGTTAAGTTTATCTTTACTTAAGACACTTTATTTTCATAAAGTGAAAGTTCATTTTGCTTCTTTAATACAGTCATAAAGTTTACCTAAGAAAGTTTATCTTTGCTTAAGACACTTAATACAGTTTACTTGGTTCATTTTGCTTATTTAATAAAGTCATAAAGTTCACCTAAGAAAGTTAATAAAGGTTATCTTTGCTTAACACACTTAATACAGTTTACTTGGTTCATTTTGCTTATTTAATAAAGTCATAAAGTTTACCTAAGAAAGTTAATAAAGTTAATTTTTGCTTAAGACACTTAGTTTACTTGGTACATTTTTTTTACTTAATAAAGTGTTGGTGAAAACTTTGAAAAAATGGTTAAGCCCTTGCATGCTTGTGGGATAGATAAGGATAGTCGTGGGATAGATAAACCTCCAGTGCAACCATAGTGGGACTGTATGGTCCACCATCCCAGCTGCCACACATATGGACCTATATTGTCAAGAATAATTTATTCATTGATCAACACATTTTAAAATAAACAAAGCTCTTTATTAATACCTATTCATTGTAAGACCACTCAACATGCATGGCACAATCTCATCAGTGTTATGCGACAGCCTCAAGGAAGCATCTATTAATCATCTATCATCCTGTCTTGCCACTCCACTGCTCCAGCTGGGGAGTTGCACCAGTTTCTCAGTAGGTTGCACTGCTTCTTCCCTTCACGTGAAGCTCTGTTTGCGCCTTGTACATCCACAGTGTCTATCAGGTTATGTCCTTGCCTCCATTCACCAGGCTCCATGTCCCCACTCCCTTCTTGATGGTCGACAAGCCTGTTCTGCAAGACTGGGTAGCGGGTGCTAATGAGATTGTGCAGGATGCAGCAAGCTTCCACGATTCTCCTCACAGTCCCTGGGTGATGCTGCATGGTGGTGAGAAGTACCTGGAACCTGTTGGCCAGGATGCCAAAGGCGTTTTCCGCCACCCTTCTTGCCCTGGACAGCCTGTAGTTGAAGATCCTCTCTTCACGGGTGAGGTATCTTGAACTGTACAGCTTCATGAGGTAGGTTCTGAGGGAGAATGCGTTATCAACAACGATGAAGTAGGGCACATCTTGTGTGTCATTGGGTAGGAGTTCTGGACCTGGAAAACCCATGATGAGGTTGCGTTCCATCCCATCCTTGAGGTCACTTGCGTTGTATACCTGGCCATCTGAAGCTGACCTGTTGCCTGAAGCATGGATGTAGATGAACGTGTAGTCAGCATCAACCATGGTAAAGAGGATGAGACTGAAGAAGCCCTTGTAGTTGTAATAAGTGGACCCTGAGTTGGCTGGAGCTTTGCAGGCCACGTGCTTCCCATCTATGGCTCCAATGGTGTGGGGAATGTTCCACCTTTGATACGACTCTTCTGCAAGTTTTCTCCAGCCTTGTTCAGTGGTGGGGCACCTGAGGAGCTCCTCCACGTATTCTTCAATGATGGCCTGTACCACTTCTCTGACCACTTTGCTGATGCTGTTCTGTGGCACCCTCCATGCATACTGCATGTTTCTGTATGTGGTTCCAGAGGCCAGGTGGCACAGAGTCAGTGCCACCTTCAGTCCAGGGTCCAGGTTGGGACAGAAGTTGGTATAGGCTTGGTCAATCTGTGTCTCAGACGCTCTACAAGTTCATCAAACATGGCTGGTGGCATCCTCATGAAGTGATGGGATGCACAAGGGTCTTCATTCCTCAGCTCCACCATCAACTGGTCATACAGTCCAAACTCCATTCTTCTCATGATCCATCCTCGGACCCACACAGCTCTTGGACGTATCCTTCTTCTCCTTCTGTGTAAAACTTGAAACAGTCTGAACAGGTTTTGGTTCTGGTGATGAATGAGTGCAGCTATCATATGGACTGTGTCATCATCTGTGTCATGTGGAGAACAATTGATGATGTTGAAGACCAAGACCAAGGGTGAAGAGGTCTGTACACCACGGCTGCTGGACTCATACTGAGATCCAGATGATTTTCTGCCCCTTTTTATAGAAAATATCGGTTGTCCACTAGGTATCCTTCTGCATACTCTAGACATACTCCAGACATCTTAAATATACGAGATACATCCCAGATACAAATGCTTTGTCCATTTTTAATACTTTATATACGAGATGCATACATCCTTTCTATTTCCGTGCTACTTAACACTGTGTAGACATTCCATGTACCTTTTGTTTCCTCCCTCTTTCCATTTTCAGCTGCAGTGGATGTGAGTTGAGGGGATGGCCAGAGGATGCAGAGAGGATACAGCGGATGTTTAATAGATGATAACGGACATAGAACGTTTGTTGCTCGTATATGTCATGGGTGTACATCGTACACGGTGGAAAGTTCATCTGTTTACAAAGTTTTGTGCAGCTCAAAACTTTTTGCATGGATAAAATCGCAGTGGACGGATGCTCGAGGGAATAGAGCGTATGAAACACATATGCAGTGAGTACACAACGGATGCATAGCGTTTTCCAATGGATGGCAAGCTTTTTTTAATGTTTTACATTCTCTTTGCATCCGTAAGTGCAGTGGGACCGGACCTTTAGCTAGGGGTTCTCCTGAACCTCTGCAAACCCCTAGCAGCCCACTGCTGCCCATAATGCTTTCCTTGGTAACTTTAAGTTTACTGTGTATAGTATATATGTATATGTATATCTGTATGTAAGAGAGAGACAGAGACAGACAGAGACAGAGAGAGAAACGCAGAGACAGAGAGAAAAAGTTAATAATATATTTCACTTCCCCCATCCGTGCATACACAGATACACATACACTCACATCCTACTTTATTTGGCCCAAATCTTTGGAACAATGTGGTTCCATTTCTGCTGAAATGAAATAGGAAGAGATTGTGTGTTTCCTGTCCATTTGTTTTCCCCATTTAAACAGAAGCAGTTTCTCACTTTGCATTCATAAATAAGTAGGGAGGCAACTTCATGGTTGCCAGCACTTACATTAAGTGCTTTTCTCTGGAATGGTTTCGTAATTTGTTCCTGGAAAATATATTTGAGTAGCAAGATCTTATACCAAGATTTAATCATGAGCCTATCCTCAGCACATGTGGAAGCTTTAGTGGGTAACCCTTGGAGATTCAAAGCCAATAACAGCAGGAGCTATATGCACTTAGCGAGAGCACTACTCCAAAACAATTCTATTGGGGAAGCAATGACGAATTCTGGACAGAGAGCCAAGATGACTGACAATGCTTTCCAGAACTGAGAAGGGACTTTTTCAATTGTCTTACAGTAAATAGGAATTTATCACTTTTGAGGATTACAAGCAGAACTAAACTGTTTAATAGCTCTTGGCCTGCAGTGTGTTGTGCTCAGGATAAGAAAAGGGTCTGCAGGGTATAAAATAGCATCAAACTTAAGTTTTGTTTGAAGCAAATTTTCCCTTCCTTAATTATTCTTTCTTTTTTTTTAATTTAAGACAGAATGAGTGCAGCCCTACCTTCAGTTCTTATCCTTTCTTTTTTTTAGGGGATGACCATCAAATAATCTTGATTTATAATTGTAAAAAACTGATGGCTACCAGATGGTTCAGATTTCAGCTTCCATCAGTCTTAGCACACTATAAAAGGTAGAGTTTGAAAAACTTAGGAGTAACAGATTCCTCTGGGATTCAACTAGGGTTGTCAATGCAAAAATTCCTTTTATGCAAAGACATAGTTGAATTACAAGGATTTTTTAAATTCTTGTTTTGGTCTTCCAAGATATGTCTATTGCCAAAAAAGCTTCAGTTTTTTGTTGGGCAAAAACATTTCTACTCAGCAAATATGCCAAGGGTACGTTCTACTTTATAGTCAAGACTATAAGCAATATCTTCAAAAACATTGAGTGAGGTTCCATAGTCCTACAAACATTAACACCAAATTAACATTGGCCTATGATTAAACTTGCTTGGATGATCTTATATCAGAGAAGTAATTGGGCAATTTCTCAATGTTGGCAACTTTAAGATGTGTGGATTTTAACTCCCAGAATTCCCAGCCAGCCAGCACACATCTTAATGTTACCAGGGTGACAAACACTTCTGATAAAATGAGCAGGAGATTGGAGTAAATGAATCTAAACTGCTTTTCCAATCCATTATTGCATATAAAAGGAAAATAGTAAATATAATAGGAGAAATTGTCAAAACTGATTTAAATTTACTTTTAATAAAGGGAAAGCTAACTTAAACAATATTTTAAGTGTTTGAGAATCTACTTTATGGAGTGAGAGGTCCTGGCATGCCACTCAAAACCCAGCTATATGCATATTATTGTGTGTGCAAGGATGAATATAAGTGAAAATGGACCATATTGTTTCCAACATATCCATATCCATTCAGAGCTTAGTGGACCCATCTTCCCATACTTTTATGGGTGCCCCAAAACACAAGCCAGATATACCCCTCTGGCAAATTTTTCATTGCCAGGACTCCAACCTATAACACTGCTAAAGAACTAACAAATAAGCTTGGACATCTCACGGAGGAAAGTAAATACTCTAACAACTCACTACAATGCACCCAAAGTATCAAAGAGCTGACCGTAGATTATGATGTAATCATAATCATTCAATGTCACATCACTCTTCACTTTCATAGACCCAGAAGCAACAAAAGAATCTATGACAGCATTACTACACAGCAACCTAAACAAATACACAAAGACTGAAATATCCAGAATCATGGATTTTATCAACTTTTCCCTGCCCATGTACTTTCAGTTTAATGGACAAACATTTCAACAAATAAAAGGAATACACGAGACAACTGCTTTCAGGATTCATAGCTGAGATTGTAATACAATTCCTGGAATTCACAGCATTCCCACACACACAACCAATGTTTGGTTCCGATATGTAGATTATACCTTTGTCATAATAAAAGAGAAAAACACACATTAAATGATCAACACCATATTCAAAAGAATTAAATTCACGAGGGAAGAAGAAAACTGCCAACAAACTCCTTCATTTTACAACATATGGAAAGAGTCAACCATTGTTTCTAATAGGAAACTGTGGTCATCCTAGATCAAACCAAGTTAAAAAAATGCCAGAGAATTCCTAGTGGCCTGGCATTCAGACAAATCAGCCATCAACAGGCAAAGGATAAATAACATGTACATAATCCCTCAAAGAGACAATAAAAAAACTCAACAGGAAACAAAAGGACCCAAACAGCCAAATCCCACAAGTAATGTAGACTAATATGAACAGAGATTAACACTAGACCAGGGGTATCAAACTTGCAACCGACAAGCCAGGTGTGTCATGTGCTGGCCACACCCAGTCTGGTTTAGTGAAGGGAAAAAAGTTGTGATACATCACATGATGATGCTGTGATGACATGAGTTTGACACTCCTGCACTAGACCAACAGTCAAATGAAAAATACCCCAATCAAGGAACTAAAAATGCCAATCAATAAGCTAACAATAAACAACAACCTAATCAAGAAATCATCAAGAACACTCCCTCCTCTTTTGACAGGGCAAGCTACTAGCATATAAAGGGAAGAGCAAACCCCATTCCCTTTAGGAACTGAGGATGTTGCCTAATTTAGTAATGAAATATCTACAAGAAAGCCACCAAGCTCAGAGAGCATAAAGGAAAGACTCCCATTGCTTCTCTGACCCCAATTTTTATATATTGAATGGGAAGTTTTCAAGGTAGGTCACAGTCACTGAATGTTAGAGAAATAGTCCTACATCAGCACTGGGCTCCCACATGTTTTGGAAGGTCTTACATTTATTTACTTACTATAGAAGCCATTAAAATTCTTGGATAGGCTAGATTGCAGAGGTGGTGTTCAGCAGGTTCTGACCAATTCTGCAGAACCAGTAGCAGAAATTTTGAGTAGTTCGGAGAACCGGTAAATACCACCTCTGACTGGGTCCCACCCCCATCTATTCTCTGCCTCCTGAGTCCCAGCTGATCGGCTGGGTCTTCTTTTGTTGCCCTGCACAGGAGAATGGAGCCAGAAAGCAGGTTCGTGAGGTGGGGAGGGAATGGAGATTTTGCAGTATCCTTCCCCTGCCATGCCCACCAAGCCATGTCCACCAAGCCATACCCTCAGAACTGGTAGTAAAAAAAATTGAATCCCACCACTGCTAGATTGGAGTGGGAAAGATGAGCAGGTACACAGGGAAATGCACGCGCCACTCTGCCTCCTAAAATGACTGATGTTTCACCTTGACATATAATGCCTCAATAAGTTTATTTTGTGACTGTACGTTCAGTCTTTGTCTTTCTCCTTTGACCTGTTCACACTGTACCTGATAAGCACACATGGCTATTTACAGCAGCATTGAGTGTGTGTGCACCTTTCATTTGTTTACACAACCGTGAACAATCCTGTTTGTTTTTTTTTAAAAAAAATCCACTTCTTCCATTCACAAAGATGCAGAACTGAAAACACGAACCCTTGGGAGACCATTAACAACACATGAAGCTATATTAAAACCAATTTGCAGATGTTTAAAGTAAAACCGTGCTTCTCCATCAGCTTTTTTTGGCTTGATGGCTTCTCATTTTACACCTTTTGAACAATAGTGGATTGAATCCAAGCAGCTTGAAAACTTTTTCCTTAAACAGCTGCAATATTAAATGGCATAAAAAATGGCTTCATGTAGCTGAATAGCTGTAGGGAAACATAGCAACAGTTGGATAGTCAGATGTTCAGTAAGGTAGCTACCAGGTGTCTGCTACAAGATGTGTCATATGTAAAAGACAGCATTTCAAATACAACATTGAACGCATACACATTTCTGAAGCAATCCATAATCATTTACTTTATTAAAGCCCCTGTCACACTGCACCAACGGATGCAAAGAGGATGTAAAATGGACAAAAAAGCTTGCCATCCGTTGGAAAATGCGATGTACTCACTGCCTCCGTTTTGCTTCCTCTCTATCAGTCCAGCATCCGTTTATTGACGTTTCATCCGCTCAGAAAGTTTTGAGCTGCTCAAAACTTTTGCGCGGAAAATGTATCCAATTCGTCCGTTCTGCATCTGCTACGCATCCGCTAGGCATCCGTTCTGCATCCGTTACGCATCCGCTATATCCGCTAGGCATCTGTTCCACATCCGCGCAACCCGCATCCGCTCGGACGCAGGGAGGAAGCGGAACGGACGCAGAAAGGATGCAGAATGGATGCAGAACGAATGCAGCACGGAAACAAAGCATGTAAAATGGAAAAAACGTTCGCAGAGGGGACCTATCTCGGATATTAAGGATGTCTAGAGGATGCAAAGGGACACCTATACTGCCTATAAAAAGGGGGAGCAACTCACCTGCATCTCACTTTCAGACTAGCAGCCTAGCTGTGCAGACTTCTGCAGCCTTCATCTGACTCTTGCTCTTCCACAGCATCCAGTCATGTCCACCGTGGATCATAACACAGGCCTTTTGGCAGCCACCATCGTTCTGCAACAGTGCGAAGCCATCTACAGGCTCTGTGAAATCTAATATGGGAAGAAAAGGAGGCAGCCAAGAAGCGTCTGCTCCGAAGATGGATCGGGAGAAGAGCAGAGTATGGACTATACAACAAGCTGATGGTGGAGCTCAGGAACGAAGACACTCGGGCATTCCAGAACTTCATGAGGATGCCTCCAGCCATGTTTGATGAAGTTGTGCAGTGGCTGACACCCAGGTTGACCAAGGCAAACACCAACTTCCGGCCCAGCCTGGAAACTGGGCTCAAGGTGGCACTCACTCTGTGCCACCTGGCCTCAGGGACCACCTACAGGAGCATGCAGTACGGCTGGAGGGTGCCACACAACACCATTAGCATTGTGGTCAGAGAAGTGGTGCAGGCCATCATCGAAGAATACCTGCAGGAGCTCCTCCAGTGCCCCTCCACTGATGAAGGATGGAAGAAAGTTGCAGAGCAGTGGTATCAGAGTTGGAACTTCCCACACACTGTTGGAGCCATAGATGGCAAGCACGTGGCCTGCAAAACACCACCCAAGTCAGGCTCCACTTATTTCAACTACAAGGGCTTCTTCAGCATCGTCCTCTTTGCCATGGTCGATGCTGACTACAAGTTCATGTACATCGATGCTTCAGGCAGCGGCTCATGTTCAGACGCCCAGGTATACAATGCCAGTGACCTCAAGGAGGGGCTGGAAGGCAACCTCATCATGGGCTTCCCAGATCCAGACCCCCTGCCCAACGAAACGCAAGATGTGCCCTACTTCATCATGGGGGATGACGCCTTCTCCCTCAGAACCTACCTCATGAAACCCTACACTTCCAGACTCCTCACCCGTGAAGAGAGGATCTTCAACTACAGGCTGTCCAGGGCAAGGCGGGTGGTGGAGAATGCCTTTGGCATCCTGGCCAACAGGTTCCAGGTACTTCTCACCACCATGCAGCATCACCCAGAGACCGTGAGGAGGATCGTGGAAGCTTGCTGCATCCTGCACAATCTCAAGCGCACCCGCTACCCAGTCTTGCAGAACAGGCTCATGGACCTCCAGCAAGGCAATGGGGACATGGAGCCTGGGGAATGGAGGCAAGAACAAAACCTGATAGACACTGTGGATGTGCAAGGCCCCAACAGAGCCTCACGTGAAGGGAAGAAGCAGCGCAACCTCCTGAAACACTGGTGCAACTCCTCAGCTGGAGCGGTGGAGTGGCAAGACAGGATGATAGATGATTAATGGGTGCTTCCTTCAGCCTGTCTCATCACACTGATGAGATTTGGCCATGTATGTTGGGTGGGCCTACAATGAACAGGGCATTTAATAAAGAGTTGTGTTTATGTTCAAATGTGTGGATCAATGCTTACTAATGAAGGGCCAAAGGTGTGGCAGCTGGGAGGGTGGACCATCCAGTCCCACTATGCTTGCACTGGAGGTTTATCTATCACACAGCTATCTTAACCCATCCCAAAGTTATTCCTGCCCACCCCACTGCTATCTTAACCCATCCCACAAGCATGCAAAGGCTTAAACCAATTCTAAAAGTTTCCATCAAGACTTTATTACAAAAAAAGAAATGAAGCAAGTGTGTAAATCAAAGATAAACTTTATTGAGCAACAAGCTGTAAAAGAAAAATGACCCAAGTCAAGTGTCCAAATAAAGTCCACAGGTAGCCAGCTACCCAGTCTCTGGTACTCTTATTGGTCACTCAGACGTGTGCCCAGTCTCAGGGGTGAAGGGTCCAGGTGCTGTGGAGGTGGGTGGTGCTGGAGTGCTGGTCTGTATCGTCATTGGGGTGCCTGGCCCCGAGAGGACAACAGGGGACGGTGTGTTGAGGAAGCTCTCAGACAGCTGGCTCAGACTCGCGATGCTGAGAGTTCTTTCCTCCATGCCATGGGGTGTCAGCCCCAGTACTGATGAGAGATGTACCGAGTTGGCTTGACTGTGGGGTGGAGGAAGGAGTAGTGGAGTGGGGCTGTCTGGTCTGCAGCTGGGTGAGGACTGGCATGGGTGGCATCGCTGTCATCGGTGGCATCATTGTCGTGGGTGGCATCGGTGGCATCAGTGGAACCGGTGGCAATGGTGTCGTCCGATGACTCTGTGCCTGGAATGGGAAGGGCTGCTACCTGTGCTGCTGGACCTCCTGGTAGCCGTAGCCCTGGTAGCTGAGGGGCTGTGGGAAGCCTTGGAATGGGAGGGACATCACCTGGGGTGGAGGAGCAGACCTGGACTGGGTGGGAGCATGTTCCTCTGGATCTGGAGGGTTGTGAAGCAGCTTGGTGATCCGGTCCTTCACCACCTGGTACTGGTGTTCCTCCATGTTCTTGAGGGTCTGGTTGATAGAGGTGAGGAAGGGCTTGTGGTTGGAGGATGAGGAGTCGGTGCTGACCAGCTGAGAGATGAGATCTATACTGGTGCAGATGTTGTCCCTGATCTCCAATAGGACAGTGTGGCTCTGCCCCTCTTGCTGTCTGGCTCTCTGCCTTTCTGTGGAGGTGGAGGTGGAGCTGGGTGGTGGTGGATGCGGCTACGACTGTGGTGGACTCAATGTCTCCTTTCTCCCACCACACCAGGGAGTCCTCCACGCGCTCCACCATGGTTACAACACCTGTCTGCGGGTTCTCCGCCGTGGCACAATCCACAAAAACCTGCCTGGAGACAGGGACTGACTCTCGGCCGGAAGAGGACTGGCTCTCAGCAGGCTGCCGGAGAGAGAGGGTAGACAGAGGGGCTCCTGGTGCTCCTCGTTGGTGGATCTCACCCTCCAGGAAGCTGTACCTGGCCATGACGTAGGTCTCTCTGTCCATCAGATTAACCGTGGCCTGGCCAGATTTCTTCAGGTGCAGCTTCCCGTACCAGGTGTGCATGTGCTTTCACCAGCCGAGGAGCACCTCCGAAGTGTAACCCGTATTCTCCGCCCTCTCTCTCCAAGCAGCCTGATTCCTTTTGGTGTCCCTGTACAGCCGGTGTCCCTTCCACCACAGATTCATTCTCTCTCAGCCACTCCAGCACCTCATCCTTGTGTTCCTCCTCGATGAAGTATTGCCTCCTCTCCCATCCCCGCATATGCCTCTTCCTCCCTTTGGCAGGACCAGATAGGCCATCATCAGAGGGGCTCCCAGGTGGTAGGGGCTGCTCCTCCACACCACCAGCAGCAGCATCACCAGCAGGATCATCATCCTCATCATCATCCTCAGCAGCAGCAGCAGCAGCAGGATCAGCAGGACCAGGATCAGCAGCAGCAGAGTAAGCACCAGGAGCCCCAGCAGCACCAGCAGCAGCAGCACCAGCAGCACTAGCACCACCAGCAGCACCAGCAGGACCAGGAGCACGAGTAGGACGAGCAGGACGAGCAAGACCAGGAGCACGAGCAGTATGAGCAGTACGAGCAAGTCCAGGAGCATGAGCAGGACCAGCAGGACCAGCAGGACCAGGAGCAGCTTCAGCAGAGTACGCAGCAGCAGAAGCACGACCGCCAGGAGCAGCTTCAGCAGAAGCTCCAGCACCAGAAGAGCAAGCCCGAGCAGCAGAAGCCCCAGTAGAAGCAGAGTCAGGGACAGGGGGTGGGAGGGTGGCCCTGTCTCTCTTGCCAGGGATGGCAGCAGGTTGCTGAGACTTTCGCATCTTCCCCATGTTTGTGGGGTTGCTGGCTGGCAGGGAGGCTGGCAGGGAGGCAGGCAGGCACCAAGGCTGGCACGAAGGCTGGCAGGAAGGCTTGCAGGAAGGCTTGCAGGAAGGCAGGCAGGCAGGCAGGCACCAAGGCTGGCAGGCAGACTGGCTGTCAGGGAGGCTGGAAGGCAGGCAGAGAGCAAGACTGGCAGGGAGGCTGGCCAGGAGGCTTGGAGGCAGGCTGGCAGGCAGGCTGGCAGCAAGGCTTGCAGGCAGGCATGCAGGCAGGGCAGGCAAGGACTTGATGTATCCTGCAGCAGGTCTTTTCTCTGAATGCTGGCCACGTGTGAGCTGTTTCCCTTTATATCCGCATGGCTTATGCAATGTATCCCCCCCGCATGCGCAATTAACGCCAGGCATCCGTTAGGCTTCTGCTGTGCATCCGCTAGGCTTCCGCTCTGCATCCGCTTCATCCGCTGTGCATCCACTCTGCATCCACTCTTTCTGTTCCGCATCTGCTTTGGTGAGGCCCCCCGGAAGCCTAGCGGATGTGCTATCCGCTCCTATCCGCTTCCATCCGCTGGGCTTCCGTTCCGCATCCGCTTTCTATCTGCTCTGAGTCCTCCCCGTGTCCGTGTTATCCGCTCCGGTTATGCAAATTTTTGCTCCTTTTGGGAGTGGATAACAACGGATGGAACATTTTGCTCATCCGTTGTGTCCATTTTGCATCTGTTGGGCAGTGTGACAGGGCCTTAAGATTAGGCATTTTACATTCTCGTCTCAATAAATTATTCCCGGAAAAATGGCAACGTAACCCATATTGCAATAGTTAAATAACAATTATATCAGGCAATACCCAATAACTGAGATATAAAAACACAGCACTGAAGTTCTTTGCTTGCATGCCTTAAAAAAAAAAACCTCTTGTGAATATTTTTTAACAACTTATTTTAGTAAGAAAATACAAGGATGGGGCTATAAATAAATATACAAATAGATACAAATAAAGCTCTGGTGATTCATAGCTAATTATCTAAAAGTAAACATCTTAAATGAGATTTTATTTATTTGTCATACTTATCCAGCTGTCCAGCTCATAATGAAGTGACTCTAGTGGCATACAACAAAGTTAAAAACACTCATGCATATATTGCATGGAATATATCCAGGAGTGGGATTCAAATCGGTGAGCATGGCTTGGTGGATGCGCTTTGTGTGCATGCACACACTTTGTGCAGGCACAGAGGAATTTGTGCAGGCACAAAGGCATTCCATCTCACCTTTTGTAAGCCTGCATTCTCCTGGTAGCTGCTATGCGGCACCCTACTGTGCTGCGCAAAGCAGCTGCACTTCCAAGCCAAAGGATAAAGGTGAATATGGCAGCCCGGGTAGGTGGGTGGGCCAAACAGCAACAAGAATGTCATCTCAGCAAACCAGTTCAGTGGAAGCTGCTCTTCAGAGCTACCAGTTCTACAGACCCGGGCCGAGCTGGTAGCATCCCAACCTGAATATACCTACTCGCAGTTTGAAAAACATGAACACTGACATATTTTCTTAGAGTCCTTTTGGGGAAGGGTGGGAAGATGTTTGGGGTTGTAATACTGATTGTAGGCAGTCTATTTCAGGGGTCCCCAACCACCGGGCCCCAGACCAGTACCGGTCCATGGATCATTTTGTACCGGGCCACAAAGAATGAATAATTGTGATTAAAATATATATAAAAATATGTTTTTAGTAAAGAAATAGTAAAGAAGCCCTTTACTATTGGGGAAGAATTGATTTTGCCAGTCCTTGAAAAAGTGTTTCTGCGTGAAACTGGTCCCTGGTACAAAAAAGGTTGGGGACCACTGGTCTATTGATCTACAACAGAGGTGTCAAACCCGCATCCTCATGGCATCATCATGTGACATATTGTGACTATTTGCCCCTTCATTAAACCAGGCATGGCCATCACATGACACATCCAGCCTGTGGGCTGCCCTGACCTACAACAACTGTTTTACCAATTTCAGGCTTTATGGTCTTGAAAAGCAAAGTGACTACAGTAATGAAATTACTTTAGTGCTCAAGAACTAACACTGATCTCTCTAGCAATTCAGTTGTCAGAGCATTGGGAAAGGAATATTTTCTAATCAACCAAAAGCTGAAAATAGGAATATTTTCTAATCAACCAAAAACCTTTTCCTACCAGCCTCCAGGGGAGAAACTATGAATATCAGAAAAATTCCCTAAAAAAAGGAAAATTCAGTTTTGCAAATGATATGAACTGGAGACTTCCTTGGCCCTTAAAACACATGAGACTAAATGAGTTTAGAAAACCATAAAACAACAGAGCAGGGATGATAAACAGCAATAAGTATGAAGATGAAGAAAGATTAGATTTGAACAAAGCACAGCACAGAAAACATCATAGCAGGATGTGGGAATAGATGTCTTTATTCAGATGGTCTGGTTGGGAGAAATAGCCATCTGGTTCAGTTCCAAGAGAGAACTTGGAATGAGAGAACTCTTCCAAGTTCTTCTTGGAAGAGAAGTTCTCTCTCTTCCAAGAGAGAACTGGTAGAAAGACATTGGAAACATGGAGGCTGATTGGGAAAAAAAAAAAAGAAAAGGTTTAATGGTGGACAAAACCACCAAGCACCAAAACCACCACTCCTGGTACAGCTGACCACTTCAAGTTGAGAGTTGGGTTTTTTTTTAATCCCTTCTCTTGGACTTTGAACTTGAACTTCCTGTCCCTGTGCAAGAACATGTATTTTATTGTCTATTGTCAGATTTCTATGGGGCAGTGGTGATATTCTACTGGTTCAGCCAAGTTCTGCCGAGTGGGTAGCACTGATGAGCAGTGGAGACTGAACCAGTTCTCTCCGAATCTTTGCTGTTGGGTTCACCCGCCCGCCCAGGCTTCCATACTAACCTTTATTTTCTGCTTTTGAAGTGCAGCTGCTTTGTGTGGCACAGCAGATTGCCACACATCAACTGCTAAAGCGACAGGGAGAGTGCAGCATTGTTGCAGGTGAGTCGGAAAGCCTCTGTGCCTGTGCAAAGTGTTTGGTGTATGTTTGATGCATGCGCATGCAAAGTGTGTGTGTTAGCAAAGCGCACCCACTAAGCCACGCCCACTGAACCAGTGGTAAATTATTTGGAAAGCACCACTGTTACGGGGTCATATTTGTCTGAGCTCCCAGGTTTGGTTGAAGTTTGCTGAGTGATGCAATGTCCTAAGGAGATTGTGCAATGCAGTGAGCTCTGTGTCTTCTGCTAAATGGTCCTGTTATGTCCTGAAGGGCAATGTCTTAATGCCATCACCCTGGAACTGAAGGTCTTTTGTCTTGTAGATAGGCTGGTCCAGTCCTGCTGGGGCTATTAACAAAGATTGAAGCTGCTTTCAAAGAGCAGCTTTCCTTTAGGGACATATAAATATTTCCCAAAATATTCTTCTAGGAGAGGGATGGGTGTTAACTTTCTACAGTCTCTTCTTATTCTTTTCTTCTCTTAAAAATGAGGCATCAATGGTCATCTGGGCCAATGTTTCTCAGCCTCAGAATTTTAAGATGTGTGGAGTGACAAATGCTGGGAGTTGAAATCCACATATCTTCGAGTTGCTGAGGCTGAGAAACCCTGATCTAGGCCAATACTGATCCAAGTTTGATTTTGGCAATTCTGATTTTTTGCTTTAATCAAATGAAAATGAGTGGCATCATCAGCATATTTTTAACACACAAACTCCAAATCTCCTGGTGACTATGCTCAGTGGTTTAAATAAAATGTTAAATATTAAGGGAAAGTTGTAAGGAACATCAGAGAGCACATAGGCAAATGCCTGAGTAACCATGCCCAATCCCACTTAGATTCTGTGGTTAAAAGCCCTGAATGTCACATAGATGCCCAAGACTATTAACAAAACTTCTTTCAGTATAAAATAGCATTTGTGGTGACAAAAGCAGTTCCATATTAAAACATGACCTGAAATACAGCTAAAGATTCAGACATTATTAAAAAAAACCAATTGTAACATAGTACGCTGTTCTTCCCCCCCCAAAAAAAATATATTAAAACCAGTTGAGATACAGTAGTTACCTTTCCTTAGGCTAGGAAATATGGATTTTATGTCAATTTTTATATCAAGAAAAAGAGTTGGAAATAAAGCATTCATAATAGTATGTGTTAGTGTGTTTTAATAGAAACAGAAATCTGGCAGATAAGAGAAATCTACAGGTATCGCCTATGAATAATAGTGTTGCTTTCAAATTATCTTTCCATAGATTATTCCCTGCTAAGCAAAGCACAAAAATCCAGCTGCTGGGTGATTTAAGTGCAGTCATAGAAGAATATGTCTGCTGATGTCTCTAAACAACTTGCAACATGAAAGCAACTTGCCTCCAGAAGTTGTAAATGTTCCAACACTGGAAATTTTTAAGAAGAGATTGGATAACGATTTGTCTGAAATGGAATAGGGTTTCTTGTCAAACAGGGGGTTGGATTAGAAGACTTCCTTTGAACTCTGTTATTCTATTCTATTCTATTCTATTCTATTCTATTCTATTCTATTCTATTCTATTCTATTCTATTCTATTCTATTCTATTCTATTCTATTCTATT
>BLBF01000037.1:2971193-3009667 GCA_015471245.1 Laticauda colubrina
ACTCTACTCTACTCTACTCTACTCTACTCTACTCTACTCTACTCTACACTCTGCTCTGCTCTGCTCTGCTCTGCTTTGTTCTGTTCTATTCTACCAGTATTAATCAACTTTGGCAACTTTAGAATGCATGGACTTCAACCCCCAGAATTCCCCAGCCAACCATTCTGGGAATTGAAGTCCACACATCTTAAAGTTGTCATGGTGGAGAAACACTGCTCAGCACTACACCACCTCATTAAAGACGTGAGAGTTAGATATGGTGTGAGAAAACTAGATAGAATTTTTCCATTCATCACTTTTCTAGACTGAGAACATCAACTAACACCATCTGAACTTGTCACCTTAGGCTGTTTCAAGGGTTTGATGAATCATCTAGGCCAGTGGGAAAGTTTAGGCAACAACTTCTCCTTTTTTCAGTTATTTTTGCATGACGACTTAGTAATTGATATCCATTCTTTATTTTTTCCTCTGCGTTTTTACTCCTTTCAATTTACTGTTCATTCCAATGTATCATAATCTTCTGCTACAAATTTTGCAGTTACTGTAGTCACTTTATTCTGCATGAATTTTGCAGTTGCAAATGACAAGAGTGATTTGCAATACTTAACAGAAAATTATATAAATTATATATTATATTAATTAATATAACTATATTATATTAATCTCAGAGAATGGGCATAGTTGTGAAATGTGGCTTCCCTTGATAAATTCTACTGGAGTTCAAAATCTATATCAATAGGAGCCTAGACCAAACCTCACAATTTGGGGATATATTTAAAATCCATTTGGATTGGATTTTAAAAGCAGGGTGGGTTGCAGGATAGGGTACAATTTTATCCAGCACAGGCAACAAGAAGCACCAGCAAAAATACTTTCATGTTGTCATAATTATTTTTTATTTGTATTTAGTCTACAACTGATCCAGATCTTCATTTGATCTAATGAAAAGTGATAGATTTGGTGCCTCCAGCATATTGATTTGCATAAATCCCAAATGTGAAGATGACTTCATGTAGATTTTTAATGTAGATAATGTATAACAAGGAAAATCAGGTGGATGGTGGTAGAACTAGAATAGAAATGAATCACTGAAGGTTTGTAATTTCCATCTCAAACAAGCTGTCAAGAGGAATATCATGGTCAATATTACTAAAAGGCATGAGGAATTCCAGAAAAGTTAATAAGGTTGCAGTCATCCTGCACATAGAATGAAAACATACAAATGTTACTGTATGTCAGAAACTCAGGAACCACAGGCTTATCCTGAAAGACATCTAACACTAGCCAGCCAATGACAGATTTATTTCACAAATCACATCTCTTATCTTTTTTTTTTAAAAAAGAACAAAACATGAAAAAGAACATATTTACCATATGCAGAGAAAAGACTCTTACTTTCCATATCAAAACAGGATGAGATAGAAATCATTCGTGCTGTAAGCAAATAAAACTAAGTGTAGTTTGTCCCAAAGGATCATGGGCCAAAGGTGCATTTTCAGGGGGCAACTGGAATTTCTTGTTTTTTTCTTTTGAAGATATTTCACTTCTCATCCAAGAAGCATCTTCAGCTCTGACAGGATAGTGGGAAATGGAAGGATTTATATTCCTTGCAGATGGTTGCCTCCTGAAAAAGCACCCTTACGACAACCATGACCTGAATGACTGAGAATCTCTACAGACTTTTAAATACTTCTTTAAAAAGCTTTCTTCTGTCATAGCAGAACCTCTAAGCATTATATATGATATATCATAGAGAACCAGCTCCTTACCGAACCTATGGTCCTTAGCTACGGTCATCCCTATCTTCAAAAAAGGTGACCCCAGTCTGGTTGAAAACTACAGACCAATCTCACTGTGTTGTGTCATGTGCAAAATCATGGAATCAATCATTAACCAATTCATCACTCCACTTAGTCAAACAACTGACTCTCCCAAAAAATAATTTGGTTTCAGGAAAAAAATTTCCTGCAACCTACAACTCCTATACTGCAAAAACATATGGACTACTCTACTCTACCAGGGTAAAGCAATAGATGCAATTTACATAGACTTCTGCAAAGCCTATGATTCAGTGGTACATGGCAAACTACAGTTAAAACTGAACTCTTACGGCATTTCCGGATTCCTTCATAAGTGGATTACTGCATTCCTGACAAACAGACAACAAATGGTAAAAATAGGGAGCATTATATCAAAGCCTGCCCCAATTAACAGTGGTGTCCCCCAAGGCAGTGTTCTAGGATCCACACTCTTTATACTCTATATAAATGACCTTTGCGATCACCTTATAAGCAACTGTGTCCTCTTCACGGATGATGTAAAAACTATTCAACACCACCAACAATGTTAATGCTCTTCAAAGTGACCTTGCTTATGTATCTGAATGGTCAAACAATAGGCAACTCCAAATTTCAACCAACAAAGGCTCTGTCCTACACATTGATAAAAAAAAAAAACAGTAAACCAAATACAAATTAGGCAGATATGACCTCATTGATGACCCTCACTCTGTAAGGACCGAGGAATACTCATCTAATTACCTAAAGTCCATGTCACACTGCACCAACGGATACAGAGAGGATGTAAAATGGACAAAAAAGCTTGCCATCCATTGGAAAATGCGATGCATCCGTTGTGTACTCACTGCGTACGTCTTTCATACGCTCTATCCATGAAACATCCATCTACTGCTATTTCATCTGCTCAAAAAGTTTTGAGCTGCACAAAACTTTTTGAGTGGATGAACTTTCCGCCATGTACGATCTACATCCACGACACATACGGGCAACAAGCGTTCTACGTTCGTTGTCATCTGTTACACGTCTGCTGTATCCTCTCGGCATGCTCTGGGCATCCGCACAACTCACATCCGCTCCAGCGGAAAGCGGAAAGAGGGAGGAAGTGAAAGGTATGCAGAACGTCCACACAGTGTTAGGAGCACAGACATAGAAAGGATGAAAGTAGATGCAGCTCGGATATAAAGCATTAAAATGGACAAAACGTTCGTATATGGGACGTATCTCAGAAATTTAGGATGTCTGGAGGATGTCTAGAGTATGTGGAAGGACACCGAGCGGAAAACCAATATTTCCTATAAAAAGGGGGAGGAAATCACCTGGATCTCACTATCAGTCCAGCAGCCGTGGTGTGCAGACCTCTCCAGCCTTGCTCTTGCTCTTCCACATCATCCATTGATGTCCAACATGAATCATCGCACACTCCTTTTGGGAGCCGCCATCATTCAACACCAGAACCAAGCCCTCTTCAGACTGTTTCACCTTTTCTATGCAAGGAGAAGGAGACGTCCAAGAGCTGTCTGGGTCCGAATATGGATCGGGAGAAGACTGGAGTTTGGACTCTATGACAAGCTGATGGTGGAGCTGAGGAATGAAGACCCTCGTGCATTCCAGCACTTCATGAGGAAGCCACCAGCCATGTTTGACAAAGTTGTGGAGCGTCTCAGACCCAGGTTGACCAAGGCAAACACCAACTTCGATCCCAGCCTGGACCCTGGACTGAAGGTGGCACTGACTCTGCGCCACCTGGCCTCTGAGACCACATACAGAAACATGCAATATGCCTGGAGGGTGACACACAACACCATCAGCATTGTGATCAGAGAAGTGGTACAGGCCATCATCGAAGAATACATGGAGGAGCTCCTCCAGTGTCCCACCACTGAAGAAGGCTGAAGAAAGTTGCAGAGCAGTGGTATCAGATGTGGAACTTTCCCCACACTGTTGGAGCCATAGATGGGAAGCACGTGGCCTGCAAAGCTCCAGCCAACTCAGGGTCCAATTATTTCAACTACAAGGGCTTCTTCAGCATCATCCTCTTTGCCATGGTTGATGCTGACTACATGTTCATGTACATTGATGCTTCAGGCAACGGGTCAGCTTCAGATGCCCAGATATACAACGCCAGTGACCTCAATGATGGGCTGGAACAAAACTTCACCATGGGTTTTCCAGATCCAGACCCCCTACCCAACGACACAAGAGATGTGCCCTACTTCATCGTGGGTGATGATGCCTTCTCCCTCAACCAACTTCATAAAGCCGTACACTTCAAGATACCTCACCCGTGAAGAGAGGATCTTCAACTACAGGCTGTCCAGGGCAAGATGGGTGGTGGAGAACGCCTTTGACATCCTGGCCAACAGGTTCCAAGTACTTCTCACCATCATGCAGCATCATCCAGGGACTGTGAGGAGCATCGTGGAAGCTTGCTGCATCCTGCACAATCCCAGGCGCACCCACTACCCAGTGTTGCAGAACAGACTTGTGGACCATCAACAAGGCAATGGGGACATGGAGCCTGGTGAATGGAGGCAAGAACAAAACCTGATAGACACTGTGGATGTTTAAGGCCCCAACAGAGCTTCACGTGAAAGGAAGAAGCAGCGCAACCTCTTGAAACACTGGTGCAACTCCAGAGCTGGAGCAGTGGAGTGGCAAGACAGGATGGTAGATGGTTAATGGATGCTTCCTTGAGCCTGTCCCATCACACTGATGACATTGTGCCATGTATGTTGAGTGGTCCTACAATGAACAGGGCATTAATAAAGAGTTTTGTTTATGCTGAAATGTGTTGATCAATGATTACATTATTATTGATTATAAAGGCCCATAGGTGTGGCAGCTGGGAGGGTGGACCATACAGTCCCACTATGCTTGCACTGGAGGTTTATCTATCCCACAAATATCCTTACCCATCCTACAACTATCCTTACCAATCCCACAGCTATCCTTACCCATCCCACAGCTATCCATCCCACAGCTATCCATCCCACAGCTATCCTTACCAATACCAGAAGCATGCAAAGGCTTAACTTTTTTTCAAAGTTTTCACCAACACTTTATTAAAGGCTCTGTCACACTGCCCAATGGATGCAAAACGTTAGTAAAAAGGACACAATGGATGAAAAAAATGTTCCATCCGTTGTTATCCGTTCTCAAAAGGGGCAAAAATTTGCATAACCAAAGTGGATAACACGGAAAGGAACGGACGTGGGGAGGACGCAGAGCGGATGGAAAGCAGATGCGGAACGGAAGCCCAGCAGATGGAAGTGGACAGGAGCGGATGGCATATCCGCTAGGCTTCCGGGGGACCTCAGCAAAGCGGACGTGGAACGAATACAGCGGATGCACAACGGATGAAGCGGATGCAGAGCGGAAGCCTCGCAGCTGCACAGCAGAAGCCAAATAGATGCTGAGCGTTAATTGCGCATGCGGGCGGGATGCATTGTGTAAGCCCCACAGATATAAAGGGAAGCAGCTCCCAAACAGGTCACCATTCGGAGGAAAGACCTGCTGCCGGATACATCGAGTCCTTGCCTGCCCTGCCTGCATGCCTGCCTGCAAGCCTTGCTGAAAGCCTTCCTGCCAGCCTCCCTGCCAGCCTTGCTGCCAGCCTGCCTTCCAGCCTCCCTGCCAGCCAGCCTTGGTGCCTGCCTGCCTTCCTGCCAGGCTTCCTGCCAGGCTTCCTGCCAGGCTTCCTGCAAGCCTTCCTGCCAGGCTTGGTGCCTGCCTGCCTGCCAGCCTTCGTGCCTTCGTGCCTACCTGCCTGCCAGCCTTCCTGCCAGCCTTGGTGCCAGCCTACCTGCCAGCCTTGGTGCCTGCCAGCCTCCCTGCAAGCCAGCAACACCACAACCATCGGGAAGAAGCGAAAGCCTCAGCAACTTGCCGCCATCCCTGGCAAGAGGGACAGGGCCACCCTCCCACCCCCGGTCCCTGACTCTGCTTCTGCTGGGGCTTCTGCTGCTCGGGCTCGCTCTTCTGGTGCTGGAGGTTCTGCTGAAGCTGCTCCTGGCAGTGGTGCTTCTGCTCATGCTTACTCTGCTGAAGCTGATTCTGGCGGTGGTGCTTCTGCTGGTGCTTCCTCTGCTGAAGCTGCTCCTGGTCCTGCTCATCCTGCTCGTCCTACTCGTGCTCCTGGACTTACTCGTACTGCTTGTACTGCTTGTGCTCCTTGTCTTGCTCGTCCTGCTCATCCTGCTGGTCCTGCTCGTGCTGCTGGTCCTGCTCGTGCTTCTGGTCTTGCTGGCGCTGCTGGTGCTTACTCTGCTGATGATGATCCTGGTCCTGCTGGTGCTGCTGGTGTTGCGGCTGCGGCTGCTGCTGCTGATTCTGATCCTGCTGCTGCTGCTGCTGCTGCTGATGATGATGATGATGATGATGATTATGATCCTGCAGGTGATGATGATGATGATGATGATGATCCTGCTCTTGCTGCTGCTGCTGGTGATGTGGAGGAGCAGCCCCTACTACCTGCGAGCCCCTCTGATGAGGGCCCATCTGGTCCTGCCAAAGGGAGGAAGAGGCATATGTGACAACGGGAGAGGAGGTGTTAGGCCTGGGTTCCCCAACCAGGGTTAGGTAGACAAGCTAAACAGAATATGCAGCGTTAGTCAGATAGGCACACAGATAAATGAGTGAGCTAAGCTTGTATGTTTATTAACATACAGTAAAAATAACAGATACGCTTGTGTTATCAAGAATATAGTTTATTCCATTATAAGTTAATAGCATAGTCAAATAACAGTCCAATAGTCATGTATCATGTAGTCAGTCCATTCAGGGATATTCAGTTAGCAAAGTCCATGTAGAATATCCCATGTCAGTTCACTTACAAATCAGTCCTTAGTTGTCTCTCCCATTCGAGCAATGCAGTCTTGATTCCAAGCAGTAATCAGGGATCATCAAAGCCAGAGTGAGCAAGCTGTAGACTTGTTACTTTTATATTGTTTTCATCACCACTCCCTTAATTGCTATTTCACAGTTAAAGCTGCAGACACTTTAACACACACTAACTATGATTCATAGTTATTATTTCACCTAAACCAGTTAGGGTAAACAATGTTATCCCTAACATTCTCCCCTTTTAGGTTACATAATAACTATGAATCATTTACATCTTTAAATTATATTTTTCACAACTTTCTTTAAACTTAATTGCTCCTTGAGCTTTTGTAAATTGGTCTGCAATGTTTTCATCTGACATGCAGTATTCCAATTAAATTATTCCATTTTTTACTGATTCTCTTACATTTAAATATCTTAAGTCAGTATGTTTTGATCTAGTTTTTACAGCAATACTAGTAGCTAACTTTATAGCTGCTTGGTTATCCTCGTACACAATAATGGAATCTTTTACAGTTATACCCATGTCTAATAATAACTGTTTGTAGAAAATCAAGTCAGTGCATAATAATGACAGACATGAAAATTCAGCTTCCATCGTGGATAAGCTAATATGCTGTTGTCTGATTGACCTCCACCCTATTAGTGTCTTACCAAATAATATAGCCATCCCAGATGTTGATTTTCTAGTGTTTATATCAGTTGCAAAACTTGCATCTGCATAGGCACTAAGACTCAAATCACCCTTTGG
Source organism: Laticauda colubrina (assembly GCA_015471245.1). Taxonomy (NCBI): domain Eukaryota; kingdom Metazoa; phylum Chordata; class Lepidosauria; order Squamata; family Elapidae; genus Laticauda; species Laticauda colubrina. The sequence continues at coordinate 2,978,586 of BLBF01000037.1, forward strand.
TTCTATATAAAATGCATGGTTCATTGTTCCTTTAAGATATCTTAATATTCTTTTTAAGGATTGCCAATGACATTGTTTTGGATCTGAATTAAAACGTGTCAGCTGATTTACACTATAAGCTATATCTGGCCTTGACCAATTGCTTATATATGATAAGCTACCAATCAAAGATTGATATATGGACTTATCAAATTTGGGACTTTGATCATTAGTTTGGCAAACTTCCTGACTCATTGGAGTCTTTGCCAGTTTACAAAGTTCCATTTTAAACGTTTTAATTAATTGGCAAATTTTATCTCCTTGAGATATCTTAAAACCATTATTTGTTTTATTAATTGTCAATCCTAGATACCTTTTAATTTCACCTAAATGCTTTAATTTTATCTTTTTGGCTAATAATGATATAATCTCATTAGCTTCATTATTAGTCTTATTTATCAAAGCAATATCATCTGTAAATAATAATAATAATGACACCGTTCCATTATTTTCTCTTTTAAACACACACGGATCTGCTAAACCAGATTTAAAACCTATATTGTTTAACTCTTTCACAATATATTGGTTCCACTCAAACCCAGATTGTTTCAACCCGTAAAGACTCTTTTTGAGTTTCCAACAATCATTACTATTTACTTTATTGTCTTTTATACCAATTGGTTTTCTTAAATATATAGTGTGCTGCAATGGTGCATGTAGATAAGCAGTTTCTACATCTAAATGGTTAATGACATAGTTTTTCTTAGCTGCCCACACTAATGCTGCTCTTAAAGATGTAGCTTTAAGGCTTGGTACAAAAACTTCATCGTAATCAGATGCAGTTTGATTAAATCCTTGAGCTACTAACCTAGCTTTATGGGTAACAGTCCCATCATTTCCAGTTTTTACTTTAAATATCCATTTGCACCCAATGGATTTTTCTCCTGGAGATAATTTGGCATCTTCATACACTTTCATTACCTTTAATGAATTTAGTTCTTTTTCCATTGCCTTTTGCCAATTCTCCTGATCCTTAGCAGGATACATCCTAAGTTCTTCTACACTAGTTGGAACTTTAGTTACTTGGCAAACTATACTTGCTTGATACCTATCAGGTGGTCTAGTTACACGTGTAGTACGTCTAGGTATTATAGGACTTACAGGTGGACTTTCCTCTATTAATTGTTCTTGATCATGTAACTCTTCCTGATCAACTATTTCCTCTTGTTCTGGTCCTATTTGCTCTTCGTGGACTTCTTCTTTAATTGGACTCTTCTTATAGCTAATCTCATCTTTCTGCCTTTTGTAGGGTTCAATACTTACTTCATTATTTAAATCTTGCTCTAATCTATTCCATCCTACATGTTCTAGGAATTTTGCACGAGCACTGGTGTAAACTCTAGATGTACCTGGTTCCCAGAATCTATAGGATCTATGATTAGATGTATATCCTACAAAAATTAATCTTTTAGCTCTGTGCTGTCCTTTGTATCTAAGTTGTGTAGGGATATGCACCCATGCTGGTGTTCCAAATGTGTGCATGTAACTGAAAACAGGTTTTGTACCATGCCACAGTGTGAATGGTAATTCATCTGTTGTTGAATTAACAACATTATTTAATATATGATTACCACACATTATTGCTTCTCCCCATAAATTGTCAGGTAATCCTGAATCAGACATCATAGTTTGTGCCATTGATTGTAATGTTTGGCCTCTTCTCTCTATAAAGGCATTATGTTGTGGCCTATATGGTGCAGACATTTTATGTTGAATACCCAACTGTCTTAGTCTGTTTTGTTATTTATTATTTGTAAATTCTGTACCATTATCTGTGATGAGAGTTACTAATTTCTTTTTGGTTTTTCTTTCTGAGAATTTTAACCAATTAAATAGATTTTGATATGTTTCAGTTTTGCTCTTCATTAAATAGCAAAACCCATATCTAGAATAGTGGTCCATTATACTTAGTATGTGGCGAGCTCCTCCTACACTTGGTTTTTTCGGACCTATTAAATCAGCAAATACTATTTCTAAAGGCTCTTTAGTAGTAAATCCATCAACTCTATTAGCCGGTATAACCCTGCTCTTACTTTGATTACAGGCATTACATTGCAAATACTTATTACAAGATTTCAAACTTATTCCCTTAGACAATTCAACAGTTTTCTTAAGCATTTTAAAATTTAAATGCCCTAGCCTTCGATGTAACAAATGAATACATTCGTCATGAGGTTTCTTATTGTCATAAATTGTGTTAGCCACCTTTAAACCATCATCATTTAACACATATAATCCACCTCTTAAAGATGCAGTTATTCTCTTATCTTCTTTTTCAAGTATGCAGTTATCTCCCTTAAATGTAACTACATATCCTAGTTTAACCAAAATTCTAACTGAAATTAAATTAAACTTAAGTTGTGGTACATATAACATTTTTACATTCTCTTTTATAAAAGAACAATATTCTATACCTTCACCTTTAGCTTTCAGTTTCCAGCCATTGGCTAACGATATCTGCTGTTTACTCTGGGACATTTTAATAAAATTTTTGTTATCATTTGTTATACAATGGGATGCCCCACTGTCAACCACCCATAAATTATTTTTTACAGCTCCGTTAGTATACATGGCTAACTCTAAATTTTTATGTAGTTTTTGATGTTTTCTAGTATTCTGGCCAGCGTTCTGGCACTTTGCCTTTTTACAAAATCTTGCCAAATGTCCTCTTCCTCCACAATTAAAACACTTTTTAATTGCGTATGCAGTAGGAGATTCATTATCTTCTTTTTGAGGTTGCTTCCTTCTTAATTCATCTCTTTCATGCCTTCTTCTGGCCTCTTCGATCAATCTGCCAGTTATATCAGTTAAAGTTAGATTTTCCTTTGGCAAAATTTCAAGTGAAGTTACGTAGTTATCATAACATTCATCAAGGGAAGATAGAATTATATAAAGTTGATGTTGTTCAGAGAATATAAGCTCTTTCTCGTGTAATTCTTGGAAAATGCTTTGCATAGTTTTTAAATGACTCAGCATATCACCATTTGTTTGGAGATGTGTCCTGAAAAGCTTCCGTGTTAGATTTATGTGAGCACCAATATTATCTCGAACATAAATTCTCTTCAGCTTCTGCCAACACCCAAAAGCCGTTTTCTCTCCGTGGATATAAACAAGCTGTTGATCAGTTAAGGTTAACGCAATTATGCAAATGGCTTGTTGATTTTTATGCTTAAATTCTTCTATCTTTAGTCTGTCTTCCTCATCCTCTGGATTCCATTCTTCTACGTTTGGTGGATTTTCAATTATGTTCCACAGACCTTCTCTTCGTAGAAGTAGACTACATTTTATAGACCATGATACATAGTTTGTTCCATCCAGCTTGGATATAAGGGACAAACTTTGTAGATTGACTTGTGCCATGTTTTCTTATATGGATATAAAAATATAATTAATAAAACACAGCTGTCTGTTTACTGTAATGTATAACAACACAAACTCTCACTTTTTACATAAATCTGTTTAACCTAGTTAAACTGACTTTGCAGCCTCTGGGCCCATAACCAGTGTTAAGCCTGGGTTCCCCAACCAGGGTTAGGTAGACAAGGTAAACAGAATGTGCAGCGTTAGTCAGATAGGCACACAGATAAATGAGTGAGCTAAGCTTGTATGTTTATTAACATACAGTAAAAATAACAGATACGCTTGTGCTATCAAAAATATAGTTTATTCCATTATAAGTTCATGGCATAGTCAAATATCAGTCCAATAGTCATTTACCATGTAGTCAGTCCGTTCAGGGATATTCAGTTAGCAAAGTCCATGTAGAATATCCTATGTCAGTTCACTTACAAATCAGTCCTTAGTTGTCTCTCCCGTTCGAGCAATGCAGTCTTGATTCCAAGCAGTAATCAGGGATCATCAAAGCCAGAGAGAGAGAGAGAGCAAGCTGTAGTCTTGCTACTTTTATATTGTTTTCATAACCACTCCTTTAATTGCTATTTCACAGTTAAAGCTGCATACACTCTAACATACACTAACTATGATTCATAGTTATTATTTCACCTAAACCAGTTAGGGTGAACAATGTTATCCCTAACATGAATCACTGCAGCTGTTAAGTTAGTAGCATGGCTGTTTAGTGAACCTGGTTTCCCCATTGACTTTGTTGGTTGCAAAAGGTGATTATGTGACCCTGATATACTGCATATGTCATAAATGTGAGTCAAGCATCCAAATATAAATCACATAACCACAGGATGCTGCAATAGCTGTAAGTATGAAAAATTGTCATAAGTCACTTTTTTCATTGCCATTGTAATTTCAAATGGTCACTGAGTGAACTGTTTTAAGTTGAAAATCTGTATAGAATGAAAATCTGCAGAGAGACCTTTATATGAGCAGCTGGATGCCAAGAGACTAGTTTTTCAGAGACTCCAATGCCAGAGATAGGAAGGTCAATGTGTGACAGATAAAGGAAGACAATATAGAAAAACAGCAAGAGGATTCAAGTCACATCAGAGAGCAAGTTAATTTGCACATTCATTTACTTTATCTCTTATGATAAGGTCTGGAGAGCATTTCTCTCATTCGTAACAAACTATTTTGTTTTGTTTTTAAAAATAAATATTGCTAGGGAAAGAATACAATCAATAGACATTTTAGAAACACTAAAAAGGAAAGAAATGAAAATGCGCACCTCTTGCAATTAATATGTGATTAAAGGCCATATTCAGAGTCAATTAAGCCCACATTTTTCATCCTGAAAATTAAATGAGAAATAGGAGGGTATTTCCAGAAAACCAAACTATACTTTACATATGCTATAAATCCAACAATCTGCCTAATTGATGAATTCCAAGTTATCAGGTCTCAACATCATATTAACATCTTTAGAACTTACTTTTTTTTGCAAAATTATATTAAAAATACTTTTGATATGAGTCTAAGGTGGGATTCCTCTATAACAGGGGTATCAAACTGGATTTCATTGAGGGCCATATCAGGGTTGTGTTTGACCTTGAGGGCTAGGGTGGGGGTGGCCAGAATGGGCATGTCTTGCTTGACATCACTCATATCACTCACACCCAGCAAAAACGGAGCTCAGGAGGGGTGCTTGCGGTACTCCTGGGCTCTGTTTTTGGCTGTGATGGCCCCCTGCATCCCTCTGATAGAAAAAATGGAGCTCAGGATGGGTGCACATAGCATTCCTGGGCTCTATTTTTGGCTGTGACAGTCTCCTGCAGCCCTCTGCTAGTGAAAACAGAGCTCAAGAGGAGCTCACCTGGCCATCTCAAGATCTGGCAGAAGCACCTCAGGCTGAGCCTTCACTGTTTCCAGGGCCACCCCATGGGCCAGATCTAAGCACCCTCTGGGCCAGATCCAGGCTACAGGCCTTGAATTTGACACCCCTGCTCTATAGAAAGCCCAAATTGTATGGTTCAAATACACTACAACTCCAGCATCCCAAATCTTAAGTTAAACTTTTCATCCATGATATTGAAAAGATTTGGGTACTCAGTAAAAGATCTGCCTTTCATGAACAGGATTCCAGATTCAAGAACTTGACTTTTTAATCTTGAGGATCTAAGAGCTAGAAAAACTGCCATATTCTGAAGAAACATTGACAATCAAGAACCCAGACTGCTGTTTTAGCTAGACCAATGGCCTAACTCGGGAGAAAGCATTTTCCTGTGTTCCTATTGTCCTTGTCAATTTGCAATTTACAATCATCTGGAGAGTGTTTACTCTGTCTGAGACAGAAGCCAACACTGAGTTTCCATTGCATGCTTCGTGCATTATTGATCATCCATGCTGGTGGCCAAGAGTCTGACAGCAGCTTTTACCCATTACCCTTATCCCTATAGTCCCTCACTGCAAGAAGATTAGCCGCAGAACTCAAACACAGGCAGTATAAGCCTGTGGGTCTTTTTCTCATCATTTGACACAAGGAAAATTGAACCCCACAATATTTACTATGCAGGGTCTTTTATAACTCTTAGCAATAGCTTGTGTTCTGCTATTCCTAACAATTCTTAGTGTTCTGAGATGGCTTAAAGTTTCTCCCTAGCACATAGTTTGTTAAATCAAGTGAAACATATGGGAGCAAACTCTAAGGCTCGGAGCAAAAAGCAATCATACTAGAACTGTAATATATGTCAGTTATAGACTGCCAAGGTTTTGGCAGATTTTCAAGATTTGAATGAATCTTCATTTCTTCTGCTGCTGCCATCAAAAAATGTGGAAATAATGTACTGTATGCAAGTTTTAATGGAACTTTGTTTAAATGGGCATTTCCCATACTCTATAGAAGTGTTTTTCAAACTTGTCAACTTTAAGATGTGTTGACTTTAGCTCCCAGAATTCTCCAGCATGCTGGCTGGACAATTCTGGGAGTTGAAGTCTACATATATTATGCCATTTTCTCAACAAATTGTTTCCCCAAATGTGCAAAAAAGGATTTACAAACATATACTTATTGATGAAAATAGCTGAAAGAAATACTGAGGAGAAATTTGAATGGTAACTATGTGCACTTTCAAGAAGACTTTTTAAAATGATAAAAAATAAGACAAAAAAGAGATAAAATCATATGTGAAAGACTGAATAGTTCGGTCACTGTGTTCTTACTTACTCAACTCAACATATGATCAATCCACAAATTAAAAGATCTCATCCTACAAATTCCAGTTTTAATTTAGAAATCTTAAGTTTATTCCATCATTAGTACCCAGAGTGAGACTCAAAATGGACTAATGGTGAAGACATTGAACTAAAATGAAGGCCAGCTTCAAAACCACACCAAAGGTATGAAAATGAAACCTTTGGCAAATCCTGGGCCAAAGGTTTGTAACTGTAGGAAGAGTGCAAACGGAGACCCCCAGGGAAATTATTTTAAGTTTTTTGGTGGAAAGGTAGCAGTTAAATGTAATCAATGAAATAAATAACCTTTCCAATTTTGTAATGTACAAGATCTACTACTACATCTTTCTAAATGAAAAATCTGTTCCACGGGGCTACTAGCTGCTTTCAAAGTCTACTAATTTTAAACTCTGAAGCAACAGCAACTTCATAAGAGCCAAAATGATCAGTCTGAAGAAAGCAGAATAAGGTTTACATAATGAAAGCTTCTCTCTTTTGTATCTGCATCATAACACTGCATGCATATCCCAAAGGGGAGGAGTTTGCAGAGTGACACCACTTAGATAATGTTGATCAAAACATCCAGAATTTCAGATGCTCTGGAGATACTAAAATTCCGTCCATTGGCAGAAAAGCACAAGATCAATTCATTTTAAAAAAACCAACATTGGGTTTTATAGGTGAACAATATTCAGGCACTATCTCCACACTGATCCAACACAAGTTATTAGTGATGTCATGGTGGAGGTAGATCTTAATGCCGACAGCATAACAGTCATTGCTGTGAAATCTCTGCATGCTCTTGAAGTAGAACTCACCATTATATGGATTCCAGTTTATGTGAAAGCTATCCCTTGCAGAAAATCACTGTAATGTGGAAAAGATATCTTTATTCATGTCACTCAAGTGAGGAAAGAGAAAACACTATTCATTCTTCATGTCTTAAAATGAGTAGGAAAAAGCAGTGCCTGAACAAGACTTCTTTTTATATAAAAGTATGTAAAGATAATATTTTGGTACCACTCGATATTTGTCATAGGGGCACATTAACTGCAATGGCCCCCTGGTAGATCTGTTTCATTCCCGCAAGACTGTGATTTGTGATGTGCTTTAATATCAATCTCCAGGAACTGAAACCTGCTGCATATATCATAAAGGAACACATGTGTCTCACAACCACCTCTATTTTGTGGTTGATCAAAGACAGCTCACCTGCTTGGAATTCAGGTTGTAAAGCTATCTTAGCATCCTACCTTTGATGTCATTATGTGAATGCCTTAATTGGTTTCATTGTCCCACCAACTGCTCCTTTGTGTCCCAGTGAAAGCACAGCCAGGAAAGGGACAGGAAAGGAATTACTGTTTGCACCTTGAAACACAATGTTAAGTTCTTGTTTGATTATGGCAGCAGAATATTTTAAATAAATAAATAAAACCATCCACTAGGTCAGAATGCCTGCTTTTCAATAGAGTCTTCATGGTCACTAGCTAAAATGTACTTAAATACCATTTGCTTGAGTAGGTTTTGCTGAATAACTGCCAGGTCACAACTATTTTGTATTATAGAGCTAGAATTCTATAAATTATCAAAGGATGTTGAAGAGCTAGGGAAGATCTTGGTGACTCACAGGGACAGCAAGACAAGTGGGAAAGAGTTGACCTGGACTATCAGGGTCCATACAATTCCAGATACCAATTCAACACCTTGTGATACCAAACACCCTGTGTAACCTACAAAAATACTTGTCTTGAATAGTCAATTTGATTAAGTACCCAAATCTTGTTTGTATCCCAACTTTCTCTTTCTCTTATACTTACAGATTTTGTTACTTTGACTGAGCCTTGGAATGGTGTTATCCCTTGATTCTGTTTCATTTCTTTCTCCCCCTCCACCCCAGTTGTTGTTGATCTAAGAAAAAAACTAACAAACCATGCAGTCTGTAGAGATTCTCAGTCATCCAGGTCATGGTTGTTCCCAAGGTGCTTTTCTAGGAGGCAACAAGAAAGTCAAGTTAATTACCTGGGTGACTGACAATCTTTACAGACTTTTAACTATACAATTTGGAATGAACACCCTTTGAATCAGTGGTGGTATTCTACCAGTTCGACCCAGTCCGGGCAAAACTGGTAGTAAAAAATGCTACTTTTCAACCGAACTGGTATTAAAAAAACAGCTACTGGTTTGGCTGAACCAGTATTTTTTTTCTCCCAATGTTGTTCCAATGATCAGCTGTTCCAGGATCCTGCTTGCTATCTGGCCACTTTGTCCAGGAGGCTTCCCTGAGGCCCAGGAGGCAAAAAAAAAAAAAAAGAGAGGGGTGTAGTGCAAAGAAAGAAGAAGCCATGCCCACCCTGTCACATGACCATGCCTGCCTAGCCATGCTCACCTAGCCACACCCACCGAACTGGTTGTAAAAATATGTGCATACCACCCCTGCTTTGAATGGTGTGAGAGTAGAATAGATTTCTACAGGAAAAAGTTACAGACTAGAGAAACCAGCAATACTATTCAGGTGACCCAGATAAACTTCCAAATGCTTCATCGACTCTCTAAAAGGATGCAAATGACCAGCTCTCTGCAAGGAATATAAATTCTTCTCGTCCCACCTATCCTGTCAGAGCTGAAGAAGCTTCTAGATGAGAAGTGAAATGTCTTCACAAGAAAGCCCAGTTGCTCCTGATAAAGCAACTTTGGGATAACAACTCTTACCTTCCAGTGTGTCATATTTATCCCAGTGTTGAACAGGCACCAGAGAGACCCAGGTTTACCAATGAAACTCATGGGAGGACTTTGGCCAGTCTCTCTGAACCAATTCCCTCACTTAGTTCTTGTGGGGGGGAAACAGGAGGCTGCAATGTTGTACATTGTTGTACATTGTTTTGAGCTTGTATTGCAAAAAAGAGCTGCAAATCTAATAAGCAAACAAATCTGCCAGTGCAATGCATTAATTCCTTTGGAAATAGGATGTTGAATGCCCACAATGTGCAATTTTAAAAAGATTTTTTTATTAAATCTTTTAAACAAGAAGATAAAAACTAAAACACACTAATGGACAGTTAACAGGGAAAAAGAACAAGAAGGAAATCAAAGAAAAAGCAAACCATGTAATAAAAGAGAAAACAAGAAAAGAATAAGAATAAAGAATAAAAGAATAAAAAAATAGAAAAGAAAAAAGTATACTGTAAAGAAGTGGCTTTGGATATTCTTCACAGAAGTTATACATAGAAATGTATTTTAATCTCTCTCTCAAAAGTACACATCATATTACGCTTTTTTTCTGTACTGTATTGTGTCTAATCATCAAAACCTGAAGTCACAGGTTCATTTTTATTTTTATGCAAAAAGTCCATAAGCCATTTCCAGTCAGCAATATGCAAATGTAGAATTTTTTTGCTAGACAGTTTATGAATTCCTAACTGGAGCATTTACACCTCTGAAAACAGACTTTGCTTTAAAAGAAAAATATGAAGGGATTTATGTCGACTATAAAAACAGGGGAGCATATATATATATATATATATTTGCTAAATGCCCTGTGCTAAGCTATGACACAAAGTGAAAACTTCCCGAGATATCATATATAACCTGCAAATTTATTATTACCTCAGTTGGTGCCAACATTTTCATACCTGGGTCATATTTTTCCTGCATTAAAAAGTGTGACTTTTTATTCTATCCCATAAGTTAAAAGTGCCTTTTTTAATCAGCCTAATGAATAATCAGTTCTCCTTGCAATAGGCAGTTCAGTGAAGTATGCAATTATGAACTGATTTAGCTAGTGCCACTTCTCTCAGAGAAAACCAGATACATCAATACATTTTTTTAAAATATCATGGAATTCTTGGAATGCCACTACTGTTGGAAAGAAGAAAGATTACTGTATATAATACTATGGGCTAAATGCATACATAATGATGACATTCATTCACACACATCAGAGTGCTAGAACCTTAGATTATCTATCCTATACACGATAAAATAAACAAGTAAGAAATTGTGACCCTTTTTTATTAAGACAACTACCCTTTCTGCCAATTTTCTATCACCTTCAGCATTACTCTTTCCGGGTAAGTGTGTGTCCCATTGTTTATGCAGACCCATCCATTACTTTTTTTTGAAAAGTTTTTTATTTTATAACAATAACAAAGTCAATCAAATAAAACCATATTTCTCTTCAATGCTGTGTTGGTTGGGTACATATATCTTGTGCACATCATCCATTACTTTTTTAATCACCTCATCAATATGAAGGAACAAAACAGCAGAATAACAGAGTTGGAAGTCTTCTAATCCAACTCCCTGCTTGAGCAAGAGACCCTACACCATTCCAGACAAGTGGCTGTCCAATTTCTCCTTAAAACCTTCAGTGACAGAACACCCATGACTTCTGGAACCAAGCTATTCCACTGATTAATTGTTCTCACTGTCAGAAAATTTCAGATTGAAGTTGGTAAGTTTTCACTGGATACTTCTTGTCCTGCCCTCAGATGTTTTGGAGAATAGGTTGGCCCCCTCCTCTTTTTGACAGTCACTTAGACATTGCAAGACTGCTACTGTTCACCCCTAATCTTTCTCTTTATCAGACTAGACCTACCCAGTTCCTGAAACCATTCTTTGTGTGTTTATATGAAGTAACAAGAAACTTTCTAACAGTAAGAATAATCAACCAATGGAACAGCTTGCCTTCAGAAGTTGTGGGAGCACCATCACTTGAGACTTTCAAGAAGAGATTGGACTGCCATCTGTCAGAAATGGTGTAGGGTCTCCCGCTTGGGTGGGGGGTTGGACTAGATGACCTACAAGGTCCCTCTCAACTTTAATTAACTATTATCTGTTTTAGCCTCCAGTCCCCTAACCATATTTGTTCTCCTCTGCATTCTTTCTAATTTCAACATATTTTTTATATTGTGGTGACCAATAATGAATGGAGTAATTGAAGTATGGTCTTAACAGAGCAGTATATGATGGTACTAACACTTCACATGATCTTGATAGTATCCCGCTGTTGATAGGACTGCATTGTCTTTTTTTTTTTTTTTTTTTGGTAGCTACAGCACACTGCTGGCTTATATTTAAGCTCTTGTCCACTATGACTCCTAGATACCTCTCCCAGTTACTATGTTGAGTCAGATACCACCTACGTCTTTGTTTTTTCTTGCCTAAATGTAAAAGCTTACTGTTCTCACCACTGAACTGCATTTTGTTGGATAGGGCCCAGCATTCTAGTGAATAAAGATCCTTTTGCATCTTGAGCTTATCCTCTAAAAATGTTGGCTGTTCCTCCTAGCTTGCTGTCACCTGCAAATGTGATGAGTTCTTCTTTTATCCCATCATTTAAAATCATGTATAAATGCTGGAGGAACTGAATGCTCTAACAGCACATATTTAACTGCTTAAACACTAAAATTCCTAAGCTGATCACTCAAGATGGAACCAAGCTCTTATTTGATTGAAATAGATATCAGAGAGAGGAATATGCAATTATGTGGGTCAGAGGACAACATTTGGCTTAAGAGGAACCTGCTCAAGGCCACATTTTCCCAAGTAAGTGTTGAACAAGATGAAAAATATATCCAGAGAAGGCTGAGCACAGCCTTTTCAAGTAAATATGAAACAAAATATTAAGTCATAAAAATAATTGATACATGAGTATGGAACAGAAGGCTGAAGAGAAAATTACAGACACCTGTGTCACCTTGCTCCCCTCTGATTTGAAACTTCTTCCCAGCCTCAGAACAGCAGAGTTGCCCATAAAAGCTGAACCTTGAAACAGGTGGGAGAGGAGATTTATACATTTTTGAAGCTCAGTGAAAATGGCTAGAATAGCTGCAGCAACTACAGTGAAAAAAGCAACTAAATAAACAGAAAGTCCTGGAAGACAAAAAGATCAAGGTAAGTGTTAAGTCACAGGAAAAAAAGACTCGAGACCAGTGTGACTTTCAGCTCTTTATTTAGTTCCTGAAATCTGTCTGATTGCGGAGCCGCAGCAGCCTCTTTTATAGTGACTGTTCGCAGCTTGTGGCCAATGATAGCTCCTTAAATCTCTCACTGCTCAGGCGGACCAATCACAGGGCGGCAATTTTGGACCAATCACAGAAGCAACAGATCCGCAGGTGACTGTCAGTGGTAGGGTTTCGCTGTATTGAATTAACACAGATTCGGATGTCAGCAAGTGTTTTATTTCCTGGAACGCAGCTTCTTCACATCGCCCCCAGGTCCAGGGAGCTGTCTTATCCAGCAATCTGTGTAATGGTTCTGCTGTTGTTGCCTTCTGTGGCAGAAAGACATTATAGAAGTTAGAGTCCCAAAAATACTTGAAGGTCTGTTTTATTTTTGGGTCTGGGAGCTTCTTTTATTGCTTTGATTTTCTGGTCCATGGGGTGGATTCCTTCTTTATATATTAGGTACCCCAGGAATTCAACTTTAGGGATGGCTAGCTGGCATTTTTCTTTTTTTACTTTGAGTCCCGCCTCTTGAAATCTTTGTAAGACTTCTCTGAGGCAGCCTTCCAGTTGGTTCTTGTCACTAGATGATACCAGCACGTCATCGAAGTATGGAACCACCCCTTTTATTCCTTGTAATAGGCGCTCCATCAAGCTTTGGAACACCCCTGGGGCCACTCTGACTCTAAATTGCAGTCTTTTGCATCTGAATGCCCCCCTGTGAGTCACAATTGTTTGTGCCTCCACTGTTTCGGGGTTGACTGGCAATTGCTGGTACGCTTGTGCAAGGTCAAGCTTCGCGAAGATCTTTCCTCCCCCCAACGAATGTAACAGATGTTGTACCACCAGAACAGGGTATGCACTTTGTTGTAGCGCATGGTTGAGGGTGGCCTTATAGTCTCCACAGATGCACACAGACCCATCTGGCTTAATCGGAGTCATAATTGGGGTTTCCCCCCTTGCGTGATCTATTTGTTCCAATACCCCCTGTGCGATGAGTTTATCCAATTGCTCATCAATCTTTGGTTTTAATGCGAAAGGGACTTGCCTTGCCTTTAACCTGATTGGAGCTATGTTCGGGTTCAAATTAAATGAGATAGGGGACCCTTGGTACTTGCCTAGTTTTCCATTGAACATGTCCTGGAAATCCCTCATCAAGCTCTCCTCTCAGTCTGTTTCAGTGACGCTGTTGATTCCAGTCACTCCAATTCCCAGAGGTACGAACCATTGGAGTCCTAGTAGGCTTAGGAGATCCCGGTCTACGATTGTTAATGGAAGAATTTCCGTGTGCTTTCTGAGGTTAACTTGGAAATGTCCAAGTCTGACTACGGGGATCCTGTTCCCTTGGAATCACTTCAGGATCAGTTTTTGGCTCTCTAGTTCCTTTCTTCATATGCTTGATATCAGTGTCTTAAGTGTGTTCCATGATACCATACAGAGGTATGAGCCGGAGTCCACCTCCATCTCACATTGTTGGCCTTTGATGTTGACTTGCACATGTATCTTTCGGGCATCGGTTGTGCTCAAATGCCCAATGCTTATCGTTTGGTGTGTCTCTTCCTTCCGGTAGGTTTCGTTGAGCCGTTTGCTTCTGTTTTCTCAGCTCCAATGGCTCCCTGCCTGTCTTTCTCTCATTCTGGGGGGAGTGCTGTCTCTTCGTCTGGGGGTGTAGCTCTTTCGGTTCCGGCAGACCCTTGCTATATGTCCCCGTCTCTCGCAGTGCCGGCAAACTGCGTTGAGAAAACAACACTCGGAATGGGGGTGGTATCCTCCGCACCTGGTGCACTGGAACCCCAACTTACGTTCTCTCCTCTCCCGTCTGTTTCATTCCGATTGGAGTCTGTGTATTTCTTCTTCCTTGTTGTTGGTCTCGGACAAGGACTCAATGTCCTCATGGTGCGTGGTGGTGGCAGTGGCCTTGTGGGTGTCCTCTGGTTTCTTCTCCTGGGGTTGGCTTGTCTCTGCTGGTGTTTCCTGGGTTGCCGTATTCATTAGCTGCATGATGGCTGCTGATTTTTTCACAGCTTCGGCTGCAGTGGCCTCAGCGATGGCTTCAGTGACTGTGATGTTTGGTCAGGTCAGCAGTCAGCTCTGCAAGGTGAGGTCTCTCAGTCCTAGGAGCACGCGGTTTCTCATGGCTTCATCCATGTTGAGGAACTTGCATGCCCCTCCAATGTCTCTTAGAGCCACTACGAAATCCCTGATGCTTTCACCTTCTTTCTGGTCCCGTTTATAGAATTTATGTCTCCAGATAAAGCTGGAGACAGTCAGCACATAATGGGCCCTCAGTATTCTGTCCAAATCTGGCCAGGCCATTTGCTTTACATCTTGAGGTTTAGCCAATGCCTTGGCCATCTTGAACACTGTGGGCCCACAGGCTCTCTTCCTGTCATCTGAGATCCCCTGTAACTCATTGCTCTCGAGGAACATGAGGAATCTGTCGATGTATGATTCCCAGTCCTCCATCGCTGGGTTGAACAGTGCGGGTGGCGAGTTGCTGCTGTCCATTTTGTCTTCGCTCAGTTCTCGTTGCCACGTGCTCAACTGGTCTCCTTTGTCTCAGCATCCCACCTTCGTCACCAGTGTTAAGCCGTGGGAAAAAGAGACTCAAGACCAGTGTGATTTTCAGCTCTTTATTTAGTTCCTGAAATCTGTCTAACTGCAGAGCCGTGGCAGCCTCTTTTATAGCGGCTGCTCGCAGCTTGTGGCCAATGACGGCTCCTTAAATCTCTCACTGCTCAGGCGGACCAATCACAGGGTGGCAATTTCGGACCAATCACAGTACCGTTGAAGAATCAATCACAGTGTAGTATTGGTGGACCAATCAGGAAGCAGTATTACAAGTATGCTAATATAGAACAGTAAGCACAATATTGGAAAGGTGCCAACGCTTTACTTGATGCTCAACAATAAAGAAGAAAATAACAGTAGAAGTAACCCCACTGAGAGAGAAAAGCATTAAAGACAGATCACAGTCTCCAAGAAAACACTGTTTTATGCTAGCAGTAGTGTTGTATCAATGGCATTAAAGCACTGTTAGTAGGAATAATATTATATAGCACAGAATACAATATAGAATATGGAAAAGAATACAAATACAAGAAGTACAATAGTAGAATATAGAATAGAATAGGCTATTCACTGTATAGTATCAATAGTAAGAAGTAAGATATAGTATATGACAAGAAACATTGCAAGAACTCAGATATGTCTATATAATATGACTTTTGTGTATTGGATATTTGTTTTCAACATGAAATATCTTCTGAACCCATGTTAGGATAATAAAAATCCAGTTGGCTAGGGTTCAGTGCTTTTGATGGATCTTTGAACTTGAGTTAACAAATTGAGTATAGTCTGAAAAGGACAATAAGTAAATTGTATGCAACCTCAAATCTGTTATTTTTGGTTGCTATTCCTATTTTCAAACACATATATTATCATGGGTATTAGCAAGAGGGTATATATTAACACACGTATGTCATTGACTGACACAATCAGTCAAATATTACAGTTTATATACCTACATCAGATTCATGGCACAAGTAAGCAATTCTAGCATTTACTGTAAGGAATTTTATATGCACATATTTCATACAGGGCATTTTGACATCAGGTTTTTTTTTTTAAACAGATGCTGTTTATACTACTTTTTCTGAAAAGTTCACATCTCTGAGAATGGCCAAATCTATCAGTTTCCTTTTCTGCCACACTAACTTTAATTTTATTTAAAAATAATATTTCCTTATGCAGTAGTGTTTTGGTTTCTTGGTGAAAAACAAAATCTCAGTCATAATTTATTGTGAAAAACAAAGCAAACCAAACCATATTTCCAGAACTTTGACCTGTCCATTGCTGGGTGACTTGTGTTGAAATTAAAAATGACAAGGCTGCCACATGGAGTGGCAGCTTTCATTCAGCCACTAGAAATATGTCTGAATGTGTTCCAAGATATTTTACTGCATAACAAACAAATCCCACTTCCTGGATAACTGAGTGTCACTTTCTCCCTAGGTCACATAAACTTTCCCATCCATTTCTGAAGAAATGTATCCAGAGGTGGTATTCAGCAGGTTCTGACCAGTTCTGGAGAACTGATAGTGGAAATTTTGAGTAGTTCGAAGAACTGGCAAAAACCACCTCTGACTGGGCCCACCGCACCATCTATTCTCTGCCTCCCGAGTCCCAGCTGATTGGCTGGGTCTTCTTTGGTTGCCCTGCACAGGAGAACAGAGCTGGAAAGCAGATTCGTGGGATGTGGAGGGAATAGGAATTTAGCAGTATCCTTCCCCTGCCACGCCCACCAAGCCACGCCCACCAAGCCACGCCCATAGAATTGGTAATAAATTTGTTTGAATCCCCACCATTTTGGGAAAGTTTTCTTCTTTTTTTAAATGAACTTAATCAAATTTCCCATCATTCCTACAGCTCATTTTAAGCTATAAAAGTCAGCAAAGGAAAAAATGAGACAAGTTGGAGATGGCTCAGAATGCCCTCCTTCAACCTAGCTTTCAGCTCCTCCTGTGCATAAGCACTACAGCAATTAGGTAGATCACTCAGTCTCTGGATTGGATGGGTTCATTGCAGTTAATATAAGTTTATAAGCTGCACTGGATCAGATAATGTCAGGGATTCCCAGAAGATTTGCTTTATGATCTTAGCACTTGTCCTAAGATAATAAAGTGCAGCCTTACAACTAAAAATGCAGCCTTACAACTAAACATCTGCAGACTGGAATAACCTTGCATATATTTCTTTCAGCTGGGCTTCCCTCAAGAATTCAACAGTCCTGGTGTCTGCTAAGAAAGCATTCCTCTTCCAAACTCTTTCAGTTTTCTTGTTTTCTAGCCAAGTTACATTTGTGCACCATAAATACAGTACTGATTTTCAATCTCTCCAATGTTAGATCCCTGGTTCGAACATCAATCTGAAGACTTCAGTGGATCCTTTTGCCTCCTCTGCAACCCCCCCTTCAAAAGATCATTTGCAGCAACTGAAAATGCACATTGCCTCTATTAAAGGAATACTTAATTGTCACTCAACTGTTCATAAAAAATTTCTTCCTGAGAGAAGACTTAGACTTCTCACTATAGACAATTAAGGACAAAGGCATTCATTTACATGAGAAGAACTGATGTGAAATAGGTTTCAAAAATCCCATAGATGGGACACATTTTTTGACATGAAAGAAAAACATGAAAATTGCCACTTTAAGAAGCTGTCTATATAAGGGAGGATATGAGATGGCATTTCTCTCTCTCCTTGTGTTCTATCTCCATTGTAGTTCTCAATGTGGAGTAATAAAGATTGCTTGCTTGTCTGGTATGTGCCTAACACATATATGTATGTATACAGCTGTCTTGGATATAAACCACTGATAAAAGACAAAGCCTCTGTGTGCTGTGTTGTGCTCCTGGGTTGTGCTGCAAACACTTGACACAATTTGAATTTGCCTGCCAATATTAGAGGAATCAATCCACAAGGACTGTGCCATACTTTTAGCCAGTAGGTAAAGGTATTTATTCAGAGATTGTATTAAATTTTATTGAATCCTGCTTCCTGTCAAAGTACTGCATTTGGGATGCAGAAGATAACCTGAAAGATGCTTCTTGAAAAGTTTTATATAATATGTTGCCCAACCCATGCATGTTTTTTTCTCGGGCCATTGGAATTGAGATGCTAAAATCCAATTGGTCATTAGATAACGGCAAGGGATTGACATGCATAATATTGCATATCTGTGCTGCTACCTGGCTGTTATCTGGATTTCACAGTCGAATTTTGGTAGCTCTAATTTTATATAACTTTGAATGAAGAGACTATGTCCTGCTTCATTTGCAGTACAAAACTTCTTTTCACATGATAGAAGAATCTATATGTGGGAACTAGAACCTGGGAAGCAATTTTTAAGATATTTCCATCTCCTCTTCAGCCCCTGAACTAAATGAGAAAAATCTAACATTCCTCAATAATTGTATCCTGCTTGGCTCTAGACATATGGGTAGATAAAGCAGTATTTTTGATGCGAAATGTTCTTTGCTCCTTAATTAGCAATTAATAGCCCACAATTTGTGCCTAAGAGCATATTGGACTGAGGTTGAAGCAGCTTCCGTTCATGTCTAATTCTCTTTTTATTTTTGGAGTGGGGAGGAGGTGAGCAGAGGCATGTTTTCAGATATATGACTCACATAACAAGTTCACTCTTGTGTGACCAACATTCCCTCCACCCTCCCCCAGCATGCATGCACGTGGCATGTCATCAATCAATTTAATTTTTAAACTTTCATTTAAGTTTGCAAAGGCTGTTTAGATTCCAAGCATCATAGCTTGAGCTGACTGCAACAAGCCAACTCATTGGATAAGCAGAAGTGCTATTCCACGCAAACTGCAGAACATACTTCTAAGGAATCAAATGAATACACACACACACACGCACACACACTGGATGCATACACACACACACACACACACAAAGAGAAAGTGTACATGCAGTAGAAATGCTTTTGTTTCTTTAATTTAGTTCTACCTGGCTTAACTTTCCACTGCAGTCTCATTTTCACTTTGTATGTTTATCTCTCCAAACTTTAAATAGTTTGGCCAGGGTGCTATATATTAGATATCCAAGGAGGTTGGGGAATTAGTTGTATGGAAGAGAAAATTCCACAGAATAGTGGTAACTATTGTTTCTTATCAAATTAGAAATCAAAGTATAGGTATCATCTAAACATAGAAATTACATGACGTGAAATAACTAGTGAAGAACTGAAAATATGTTTGTCTACACAACAAAAAGCATCAGAGAAGGTTAAGGTGTCAGGGGCACAAATGGTCTCATTGAAAGAAACTGATATCCATGTAAGAAATAGCCTGAAACAACATCAGTTCAAAAAGCTGTGAAGCTTAAAGATTCAAATAAACATTGCATCAGAGTTTAACAGAAACATAATGCTCAGCCCAGGTTCATGAGTCATAGAATTCTGTAATTTGGCTGGATGCACTCAACATCATATTCTACATATCTTATTGTAGAACATGTGCAGATTATTTTCACTGTGAAGCAATATCTAATTGTCTCCACAATGTTCCAAGGTAGTTTTCTGTCTATGGAAACAGTACATAGAGGTGAATGTTCTTAGATTCCAGGGGACTCCAAATTTGGCAAATTTAAGACTTGTGAACTTCAACTCACAGAATACTGAAGTCCACAAGCTTTAAATTGCAAAGTTCTTGCCAAGTTGTAAACCCCTATTCTGAGAGGAAAGCAGAAGAGGAACAAAGCAAAGAGTAAATACAATCTGGGATATATGATCCGGGGTGGGATTCAAATTTTTTAACAACCGGTTCTGTGGGTGTGGCCTAATTTGTGGGCATGGCTTGGTGGTCATGTGACTGACTGGCATGGCTTGTATGTAAATATTGTAAATACTTGTGTAAATATTTGAATTTTTTATTTTAAAAAAAGAACAACTTTTACCCAAAATCAGTCACAAAGGAGGCAGGCAGATTGAGTTGCTTGCAGAATCGGAGATTCACTCACAGATCTACCTTTCTGCAATCTGCTGCCTTAGTATGTCACATAAAATTTGCTTATACAACTCTGGCAAGTTGGATGGCATGCATGCGAGATAAGGAATGACTAGGCAGGGAGGGGAGGGGAGGGGAGAGCGGGGAGGGGCAGGACCAGCCAGTGGCGTGATTTGCCAGTTCTCCAAACTGCACAGAATGCTAACAACCAATTCTATAGACCTGGCCCGAACTGATAGAATCCCACCTCTGTATATGATCAACAAACAATTTACAATTAGACTTTTAAAAAGTATTTTTTTTTTGTTTGCACCATTCATGCATAGAGATGCCACAATTCGTTTGCTGTCATACTATTTCTTTTTCTTTGAAAGTCATCACTGATCAACTTGAAACATTCTGCATTTCTTGCTGTCCTGTGATTTATACTTATAGCCTCCCTTTCTCAGCTTGATCTTACACATTCAGGGTGGCTTTTGCCTTAGCTGAAGGGAACATTCTGCAATCTGGAGCAAAGAAATCTAAAACTCCATGAGAAATTCCATGGGGGTGGATGCAGTTTAGAAAACAGCGGTAATATTTCACAATATAATTCTACCTTGGTTTGTTTTGCAACAGCATGTTCTCAAGCCAGGAAAAAGAACTCCATGTTCCATAATGAATTGTTAGTTGTTCTTCTGAAAATTGAATTTGTATTTCAGTGAAATCATGATATAAATCCACAGTATCATAATCTATTTTCTATCACATGCTCTTTTCTGTCAGACAGTTGCTGGAGGAATTGTTATTGTGCTTCATTATTTCAATCTTTAGCAGTGAATCAATCATTAAAATAAACTGTACTAGCATCTCATATCTTCTTCTCTTTTGAAAGATCAGCCATTTGTTCACATCCATTTCTTTGAAAGACATATACACGTGTATGTGAATTCAAGCCAGTGGTTGGATTCAATTTTTTTTTAATACTGGTTCTGTGGGTGTGGCAGGGGAAGGATACTGTAAAATCTCCAGTCAGAGGTGGGATTTGCTGGTTCTCCGAACAACTCAAAATTTCCACTACTGGTTCTCCAGAACTGGTCAGAACCTGCTGAAAGCCACCTCTGATTCAAGCGCTGGAGAAGGTATAGTCCTACTTTGGAACAAAGAAGCATGGAGATGATGTGACAGTGGTTTAATCATGTCATCTCTCCATGATCAGTTGTTTTTTGACAAACAACTTTTGTTATCTGTGTTCTGTATAAAGAATAGTAGACTCCTAATACAGGATTCTGATTGGCTAAAAAAACTTAATTGGGATTGGTCCAATAGGAACCAATCCACGAAGCTGCTCAAAGGTGGCAAAACTAAATACCTGTCATTGGCTACAAGCTGGCAGGCGAAATCCTATATAAAGGCTGCCGCAGCTTGAGCCAATGTTCCATTTTTTCAACTGCTGTTAACTAATAAAGACTTTGTTGTTGGAACCTGGTCTACCTCGCGTTTTTTCCAGACGGAACACTGGCGAGGAAGGTGGGATCGTCCTAAATGCGAGACTGAGCACGCAGCAACCAATAAAACCAGACTGAAGACAATGGCTGGAAATAACGCGCCACCCGCACCCTTCAATCCCAATGAAGAGGATTGGGAATCCTACATAGACCGTTTCCAGATGTATTTGGAAAGTAACGAGATAGAAGAGATCTCAGACCAGCGTAAGAGAGCTGTTTTCTTGACACATTGCGGGCCCACAATCTTCAAAATGGCCAAGGCATTAGCGAACCCCCAAGATGTGAAACAAATGACTTGGCCAGAGCTCCAAAGAATGCTAAAGGCTCACTACATACCGGTGGTGTCAAACCTTATCAAGTGGCATGAATTTTACCTAAGAGACCAGAAAGAAGGCGAGACCATTGCTGATTTTGTGGCAGCTCTCCGACAACTAGGGGGAGCATGCAAGTTTCTGAATTTAGATGAAGCGATGTGGGATCGAGTAATACTGGGTTTAAGAGACTCTAATTTACACAGCAAGCTGCTACAAGGCTACCCTGAACCACGCATTGCAACAAAGCGCATACCCGGTGACAGTCGTACAACACTTATTACATTCTCTTAGGGGAGGAAAAGTTTTCACTAAACTAGATCTAGCGCAAGCTTACCAACAGCTCCCAGTAGACCCCTTAACGGCTGAAGCACAAACAATAGTGACCCACAAAGGGGCATTCAAATGCAACAGACTCCAATTTGGAGTGAGTGTAGCCCCAGGCGTTTTCCAGAGCCTCATGGAACGCCTATTGAATGGTATAAAAGGGGTCGTACCATACTTCGACGACGTCCTAATTTCGACCAAAGATGCGACCCAACTAAAAAAAAGACTAAAAGATGTACTAACTAAATTCAGAGAATCTGGCCTAAAAGTAAAAAAAGAAAAATACTGCTTAATGACTGATCGCGTCGAATTCCTGGGCTACTTAATAGACGGAGAGGGTATACACCCTACTGACAAAAAAGTCAAAGCTATTAAAGACACACCAGAACCAAGGAACAAAACTGAACTGCAGGCATTTTTGGGACTAATAAATTTTTATAACGTGTTCCTACCCCACAAAGCGACAATAGCAGAACCATTACACCGATTACTGGATAAAAAAACAATTTGGACTTGGGGTTATAGAGAAAAGAAAGCCTTCCAAAAAATAAAAAACGTATTAACATCAAACACCATTCTTATTCAGTTTAGTAACACACTTCCATTGATGGTGACCTACGACGCCTCACCGTTTGGAGTCGGTGCCATCCTGAGCCACCAATTGCCAGATGGGAGAGAGGCACCTGTCGCCTACTATTCAAAGACTCTGACTAAAACCGAACGTAATTATAGTCAATTGGACAGAGAAGCCCTGGCAATCGTCGCCGGAGTGAAACGCTTCCACGAATATCCATATGGAAGAACATTTTTGATAGTAACGGACCATAAACTGCTACTGGGAATTTTGGCGGGAAACAAGCAAACACCGAACATTTTGTCCCCGTGAATGACTAGATTGTCAGAAATCCTAGCAGCCTACTCTTATACTCTGACACATCGCCCCGGGAAACAAATTTCCCATGCAGATGTGTTGAGCAGAGCACCATTACCGACTATAGAGGAAGACCCGGCATCAACGACGACCACCTTGCAGATAGAGACATGCCCCGTTCTACCAATATCTGCAAATGATGTCGCCAGAGCCACCACAAGGGACCCATTGACTGCCCATGTACTGAACTGGGTAGGTAAAGGCTGCCCGGAAAATCAAAAAACTTAGAACTTTAAACCTTTCCGGACCAGACAAACCAAACTCTCAATTCAAAAAGGTTGTTTGTTGTGGGGTGATCGGGTAGTTATCCCTTCCAAATTACAAACTAAGGTACTGGGTATGCTTCATGAAGGCCACCCTGGAATTTTTAAAATGAAAAGCCTTGCTAGAAGCTACATCTGGTGGCCGGGTATAGATAGGGACATCAAATACTGGGTAAATTCTTGCAACAAATGCCAAAGAACCAGGCCTTCCCCACCACAAGCACCCATAAAGGACTGGGAAACCCCACGAGGCCCCTAGTCACGAATCCACATTGACTTTGCGGGTCCTATTAAAGCCCATGTCACACTGGCCAACGGATGCAAAAAGGACACAGCGGACGAGCAAAATGTTCCATCCGTTGTTATCCGCTCTCAAAAGGGGCAAACATTTGCATAACTGGAGCGGATAAAACGGATGCGGGGAGGACGCAGGGCAGATGCAAGCAGATGCGGAACGGAAGCCTAGCAGATGGAATCAGATGGGAGCGGATGGCGCAACCGCAGGGCTTCCGGGGGGCCTCAGCAAAGCGGACGTGGAATGGATACAGCGGATGCAGAATGGACGCCGAACGGATGAAGCGGATGCACAGCGGATGAACAGCAGATGCACAGTGGAAGCAGAGTGGATGCCTGGAGTTAATTGCGCATGCGGGGGGGATGCATTGTATCAGCCCCGCGGATATAACCGAAGAAGCTCGGAAGCAGGTCGCCATTCAGAGGAAAGACCTGCTGCTGGACAGATTGGCTGCCTTGCCTGCCCTGCCTGCATGTCTGCCTGCCAGCCTTGCTGCCAGTCTTGCTGCCAGTCTTGTGCCAGCCTCCCTGCCAGCCTCCCTGCCAGCCTTGCTGCAAGCCTTGGTTCCTGCCAGCCTCCCTGCCAGCCAGCCAGCAACCCCACAACCATGCGGAAGCACAGCAAGCCTCAGCCATCTGCTGACAGCCCTGGCAAGAGGGACAGGGCTACCATCCCGCCCCCTGGCCCTCACTCTGATTCTGCTGGGGCTTCTGCAGCACAGGCTTGCTCTTCTGGGGCTGGGGCTTCTGCTGCTTCTGCTTCTGGAGGAGCTGATAACAAGCACTCCAGCACCAGCCACCTGCACAGCACATGGAACCTTCACTCCTGAGACTGAGCGACCAAGAGGAGTGCCAGAGACTCATTTTTGTTTTATAGCTTGTTGTTAATAAAGTCTATTTATGATTCACACACTTGCTTCATTTCTTTTTTTTAATAAACTCTTGCTGGAAACTTTTAGAAATGGTTTAAGCCTTTGCATGCTTGTGGGATGGGTAAGGATAGCTTTGGGATGGGTTAGGATACCTGTGGGATGGGTAATAGCTGTGGGATGGGTTAGGATAGCAGTGGGATAGATAAACCTCCAGTGCAAGCATAGTGGGACTGTATGGTCCACCCTCCCAGGTGCCACACCTATGGCCCTTTATTATCAATAATAATGTAATAATTATCCACGCATGTCAATATAAACACAACTCTTTATTAAACGCCCTGTTCATTGTAGGCCAACCAAACATACATGGCCCAATCTCATCAGTGTGATGAGACAGGCTGAAGGAAGCATCCATTAAGCATCTACCATCCTGTCTTGCCACTCCACTGCTCCAGCTGGGGAGTTGCACCAATGTTTCAGGAGGTTGCACTGCTTCTTCGCTTCATTTGAGGCTCTGTTGGGGACTTGCCAATCCTCAGTGTCGATCACCCTTGCCTCCATTCCCCAGGCTCCATGTCCCCATTGGCTTGTTGGAGGTCCACGAGCCTGTTCTGCAAGACTGGATAGCAGGTGCGCATGAGATTGGATGCAGGATGCAGCAAGCTTCCATGATCCTCCTCATGGTCTCTGGGCGATGCTGCATGGTGGTGAGAAGTACCTGAAACCTGTTGGCCAGGATGCCAAAGGCATTCTCCACCACCCGTCTTGCCCTGGACAGCCTCCTCTCTTCACGGGGGAGGAGTCTGGAACTGTAGGGCTTCATGAGGTAGGTTGTGAGGGAGAAGGCATCATCCCCCACAATGAAGTAGGGCACATCTTGTGTGTCATTGGGCAGGGGTTCTGGATCTGAGAAACCCACGATGAGGTTGCCTTCCAGCTCCTCCTTGAGGTGACTGGCGTTGTATACCTGGGCATCTGAAGATGAGCCATTGCCTGAAGCATCGATGTACATGAACTTGAAATCAGCATCGACCATGGCGAAGAGGATGATGCTGAAGAAGCCCTTAGAGTTGAAATAAGTGGATTCCGACTTGGCTGGCGCTTTGCAGGCCACGTGCTTGCCACCTATGGCTCCAACGGTGTGTGGTAAGTTCCACTTCTGATACCACTTCTCTGCAACTTTCTTCCATCCTTCTTCAGTGGAGGGGCACTGGAGGAGCTCCTCCTTGTATTCTTCGATGATGGCCTTCACCACTTCTCTAACCACAATGCTGATGGTGTTGTGTGGCACCTTCCAGCCGTACTGCATGCTCCTGTAGGTGGTCCCTGAGGCCAGGTGGCGCAGAGTGAGTGACACCTTGAGCCCAGGTTCCATGCTGGGCCGGATGCTGGTGCTCTGCTTGGTCAACCTGGGTGTCAGGCGCTGCACAACTTTGCCAAACATGGCTGGCATCCTCATGAAGTTCTGGAATGCACGAGTGTCTTCGTTCCTGAGCTCCACCATCAGCTTGTTGTACAGTCCGTCCTCTGCTCTTCTGGCGAACCATCTTTGAATCCAGACTCTTTTTGGGTGGCTCCTTTTCTTCTCACAGTAGATTTCACAGAGCCTGCAGATGGCTTTGCACTGTTGCAGAATGATGGTGGCTGCCGAAAGGACTTTTTTACAATCCACGGTGGACATGACTGGATGCTGTGGAAGAGCAAGAGGCAGATGAAGGCTGCAGAGATCTGCACCGCTGGGCTGCTGTTCTGAAAGTGAGATGCAGACGAGTTGCTCCCCCTTTTTATAGGCAATATAGGTTTTCCACTAGGCATCCTGTGGGCATCCTGTAGGCATCCTGTAGACATCCTTAATATCTGAGATAGGTCCCCTCTGCAAACGTTTTTTCCGTTTTAAACACTTTGTTTCCATTCTGCATCCGCTAGGCATCCGTTCTGCATCCGTTCCACATCCGTTCCGCTTCCTCCCTGTGTCCGGGCGGATGCGAGTTGCGTGGATGAGTAGCGGATGCCTAGCGGATATAGCAGATGCGTAACGGATGCTTGGTGGATGCGTAGCGGATGCAGAACGGACGAACTGGATCCATTTTCCGTGCAAAAGTTTTAGGCAGCCCAAAACTTTTGGAGTGGATGAAACGTCAATAAACGGATGCTGGACGGATAGAGAGGAAGCAAAATGGAGGCAGTGAGTACATCGCGTTTTCGAATGGATGGCAAGGTTTTTTGTCCGTTTTACATCCTCTTTGCATCCGTTGGTTCAGTGCGACATGGGCTTAAGGGACATACCTTCCTAAATGTCATAGATGCATACTCAAATTGGCTGGAGGTTAAAATTATGCCATCATCGACAACTGAAACTGTTATTAAACAACTTGACAAACTCTTCGCAACCCATGGTCTGCCAGACATCCTAGTGTCCGACAATGGGCCACAATTAACAAATGTCCAATTTGAACAATACCTAGCCTCCCTAGGTATAAGACATGCCCTAACTGCGCCAGCCCACCCAGCTGCAAACGGTAGGGCAGAGAGAATGGTCAGGTTTACCAAAGAAGGGTTAGAAAAATGGATATTGGGGATGTCCAATATAAAATAAATCACCTCCTCTCCCTCCAGCATATCACACCCAGTACTATAACAAACAAAAGCCCGGCGGAACTACTAATGGGAAGAAAACTTAGGTCGCAATTAGACAAATTGCACCCAAACTATACACCAGAAAACCCCCCCAACTCCTCCACCCATTTCAGGACATTTGAAATCGGTGACCTAGTCTATGCAAAAAATTTTACCAGGGACCCATTATGGCTTCCAGGAACAATCACACAAATTACAGGTCCCCGGTCCTACCAACTAACCGTAGACGACGGCAGGGAATGGAAGCGGCACATAGACCAGCTTCGGTCCCAAAACATAGAAAGAAGTACAAACACACAATCACAAATAATAAAAAACAACGAAAATCAAACCAAGGAGGGGGGGGAAATACGAGAAAATAATAAAGAACTGTTTAAATTAAACACAGAATACAATAACAAACAAAAAGAGCAAAAAAGAGACTTACAGTTAGAAGAAAATTGCAAGAAGAGTCCACTTGAAGGGGCCAGCCAGGCCAGCTCGACCTGCCCAGAGAAAACAGGAGGGAACGGCAAAACCGCCGGCCTAAGAAACTCAGGCGGCAATAAAATGGCTGACTCACCCTTTCAGGCAGTTCCATGGAGAAGGACCAGAGAGACAGCAACCCCATCCGAACCGGTCAAAGTCTTCAGCAGAAATGAACTGCGCAAGTCCAGTCGAGTCAAA
The DNA here is from genome assembly GCA_015471245.1 of Laticauda colubrina. Classification (NCBI taxonomy): domain Eukaryota; kingdom Metazoa; phylum Chordata; class Lepidosauria; order Squamata; family Elapidae; genus Laticauda; species Laticauda colubrina. The sequence continues at coordinate 3,006,458 of BLBF01000037.1, forward strand.
AGAAGCCTCACCTACCTGCGCGACTACGTCACCACGTAGGACTAAACCAAGAGGGGAGGGGTGTTCTGTATAAAGAATAGTAGACTCCTAATACAGGATTCTGATTGGCTAAAAAACCTGAATTGGGATTGGTCCAATAGGAACCAATCCACGAAGCTGCTCAAAGGCGGCAAAACTAAATACCTGTCATTGGCTACAAGCCGGCAGGCGAAATCCTGTATAAAGGCTGCCGCGGCTTGAGCCAATGTTCCATTTTTTCAACTGCTGTTAACTAATAAAGACTTTGTTGTTGGAACCCGGTCTACCTCACGTTTTTTCCGGATGGAATAATCTGTGTTATTTATGTGAAGAAGGTTACTGAAGACATAAAAAAAGTGACATGGCTTCTCTGATCTTGTGATCAAATGATTTGATCAAATCAAGTATAGCATGCTATTAAATTTCCCCCCCAAAAAAAACAAAAAATAAATCAAATTTCCTTAATTTGAAGAATGAGATGAAAAATACATATATGCCTTACAACTTTTAACTACGTTTGGCTAGTGGTTGCAATAGCTCTTCCATTATAATGGTTAATTGAAGATACTGCACAGCTCTTCAAAAGTGGCTTTGATGCCAGATGGATGATTTTAGGCGAGTCACTCTCAGCCCAACCCACCTCACAGGGTTGTTGTGAGGAAAATTGGAGGAAGGAATGTTAGGTATGTCCAGTTGCTACTTCATTACCTCCTTTTGGCATGGAAAGAAAAACAAACTAGGAAAGAATAGCCTCAGGTGATATCATATCCAGAATTATTGTTGTTATTGTTAGTATTACTATTACTATTATTATTATTATTACAGAAGCATCAATCACTGTTTGTGAGAGTGAAGCCAAGGTATTTTCGGGTCAGAGATGTCAGTTGTGTTAAAATCTACCAACTTCTCAGCTTCAAGACATAAGACAAAAAGTCAAGTGACTGAGAGATTTCTGCCGTGCTTGAACCTAATAATCTTAATTAAATTATGTGAAAGGTTTATAGCCAAGTCCTGGTCTGGTCTGATATTTTAAATAAGTTTTGTGCTTGATTTATAAGTCTTAGTTTGTTTGGACATACTAAAAATGAAATTATTCCTTCCTGGGCATTAAAGGGCTACATTTGTTACCATACATCACTTCCTGGTTCTTGACTTAGAATCTATAATTCACAAACCAGACCAAGGGTAGTGCTTGCTCTGATTGAGGGGATTCTGCAAGGCCTTATGATACCAGTTTTCCAATATTTGAGGGGCTGCCACAAAGATGAGGGGGTCAACCCAGAGGTGGTATTCAGCAGGTTTTGACCAGTTCTGAAGAACCGGTAGTGGACATTTTGAGTAGTTCGGAGAACCGGCAAATCCCACCTCTGACTGGCCCCACCCTCATTTATTCTCTGCCTCCCGAATCCCAGCTGACCGGCTGGGTCTCCTTTTGTTGTCCTACACAGGAGAACTGAGCTGGAAAGGAAGGAATGTGGATGTCAACTCAAAAATATTTATCTGGTCTTTTACAGTTGTCAGCAGAAAGGGAATGGGGGGAGTAATACATACCTTAAATATTTTCATAGATAATTGTTAGGTGGCCAAAGCTTCTGGCACACAAGATTATTACTGGAGAACATGATTGATGACTCTTGGCTTTGGATGTGTCCCATTGGAAAATATACATCTGGGGGGGGGGGGGAGACCAGGGTCAAGGGTGAGACAAATTATGTGTCTCAGTGTCAGCTGCACCCAGCTGACATGTTCACTCCTAATAAATGATTTTTTTTTTTAACTCTGAGAGATGCAGCTGGAGACTCATGATTCGAATGGGGGTGGATTGTTGGAGCCCTGACAGGAGATTTTTCAGTAGCCTTCCCTCAGGAGTAGGGAGGGAATGGGGATTTTGTAGTTACCTTTCCCTGCCACGCCTATCAAGCCATGCCCACCAAGCCATGCCCACAGAACCAGTAGTAAAAATGTTTGAATCCCACCACTGGGTCAACCTCTTTTCCAAAGCACCTGAAGGCAGGACAAGAAACAATGGATGGAAACTAATCAAGGAGAGGAGCAACCTAGAATCAAGGAGAAATTCTTAATGGTGAGAACAATCAGCCAGTGGAATGGCTTTCCTTCAGGTGTTGTGGGTGCCCCATCAATGGATCTTTCAAGAAGAGATTGGACAATCCTTTGTTTAAATGGTATAGGGTTTCCTGCTCAAGCAGAATTTTGGACTAAATGACCTCCCACATCCCTTCCAACTCTGTTATTTTATGTTATTCTTCCAGCTTGTTTCACTGCACAGGCCATCTGGGCAGTCAGAGGAAGACCCAGACCCATCCCGTCTTCATCTTAGGGCATACAGGGAGTAGAGGATAAGGAAGAGATGTGAATGACATGGTCTACGAGGGAAGAAAGGACCTTGATCCTCTTCATGGGCTTTAGCTGTGAGAACTGGTTAAAAGGACGGACATGCGTATGGGCCAGTGCTGGAAACAAAGCATAAAAATATCTCTAGTCTGTCATTCCTCTCTCGGTATGGCGTTCTTCCCAGTGTGTGTTCCGATATCTATGGACATCTTCAAGCCCTTATCTTGCCTGGTTCCCTTAATTGCTTCAGTGTGGTTTGTGTTCTTTTTGCTATTTATAATTTATAAGCATTTTTAGTTTAAACGACATTTCCTCCTTTTTTGTCTCCAGTCAAGGATATTTGAAGCAACGTGAAGAAATAAAAGGGGCTTCACCTGTTTTTGTGACTGTGTTTATATTGTATCCCATCCTGGGTCACCAAACTATATATACAGTTATCTTAATGCACAGAGCTCTCTCCCTGATCTCTGTGCTGTATTGTGCTGTATTCAAGCAATCTGAATATCTCTCTCTTTCAGATCTCTTGGCTGCACTTGAGAGCCGAAACTACATGTGAATCCCTTCCTTTGTCCACTTTAACCCCTTTTTAAAGTTTAAAACAATTTTTATATAATTTGGAGGTTTCCTGGCCATGTTCTGGGGAATGGCTTTCTTATAGGCACAATATTCCAAACTCCTATTCTACACACATTTCTCCCTTATTGGCAAAGTGAGTGGGTTCTTTCCAGAATGACAAAATGGATTGCCATTTTCTACTGCTGCCCTGCATGCACCCAAGCTTGCTCAAAGTGACAAGAAGAAGAAGAAGAAGAAGAAGAAGAAGAAGAAGAAGAAGAAGAA